>JAQQZY010000024.1:8832888-8851538 GCA_030068375.1 Ostorhinchus rueppellii | reverse complement strand
ATTCATCGTTTTATCTGAAACCCAAATGTCTTCAGTATGCAACAAAAACAAAGGAATTGAACTTGCTGTTCCAATACACAGACACACACACACACACACACACACAGACACACACACACACACACACACACACACACACACACACATACAGATATATGTGTATATGTATGTGTGCTGGTAAGCAGATGGGCATCAAAGAAAGTCACTGAACACAAGATGGGAGTTCTTGTCATCTCTTTCCTCCAGTTCTTTCTTCAATAGCCAAGAGAAAGTGTGACTCACAGTAAGGGTCTGTCTGCTCCCTCTGGGATGTCCCAGTACTGCCCACTGATAAATCAAACACTTATCAGCATGCTCTGGAAAGCTTAATCAGAAGTTCTACGCAAATGAATGCAAGAGGAGACGAGGTGTCTGTGCCTTGGACTAGAGCTTTTCTGGCTGCTCTGTCAGGCTAAACGGCTCTAAGGGAAAGCGAACATAAACTGCCTACAAAGGCCCACAGGGAACTCCCACAAATCAATAGATGTAAATAAAGTGTTATACCCAGCACTCAACTTAGTGCTCAAAGCTGATTCACATAATCTGTCCAACTGAAAATCATGCATTAGCTCCCAGGTGTTCTATGATTTTTCTTCCAATCTGATTATTAATGACATGATGGAGTATAAAATGATGATGCATAGTATGTGTATAACCTGCAGTAAATGTGTTTCAGATAGTTTTATTACCAAGCCTTGTCATAGTACAGATTTGAGAGCCCTGACAGGTACATTATGCTTCATTTTTCATATCAACATTACAAATGCAGTCAGAAAAGAAAAAAAAAAAAACATTGATAAAATGAGAAAAAAAACTGAGATAAATCAGGGTAGTGTTACGCTGTGGACTACTGCTTATGAAGTGGATCTTAATACTCCGGCCCTTCCATGAAATCACTTGTTTCCATTTGTTTTCAAATTCTCCTAGTTTGTCCTTACGTGTCCATCTAATTCTCTCTAAGTGATGAGTATCCATCATTGTTGTTATCCAGGCCTTAAAAGTTGGTGTTTTGACTTCCAGACCAGGAAAATGAGCTTCTTTGCACAGAGTAAACTATTGGACAGGAGGTGGCGCTGTGCTGTTGTCTCCATGCAGTGAGTAAGGACTCGTATTAGAGTATGTTAAAATTTGAGAAAACATCACATTAGCGGCATTAAAAATGTTTTTATTTCATAGATTTCACACAGCGTATCGATAAATACATGTTTTTTTGCTCCAAAAATTAAATGTGATGTCCAGCAGAGTGGACATTTTTTACAGCTCCTTGGAAAATAGGTTCATAAGAAATATTTCAATCACATTGTTTTTTGTTTTTTTTTCATACCTAAAGAGGAATAAAAACACTCGGGGGGGATCTAGATTGAGACTCATAATTCATGCATGAAAGGGTTAAACATTGCATAAGGGGCAGTATGATTTTCACACACCAGTTGATCGATACATGGTCTTGTGTTGGGATCCACGTGTACTGTTATGTAAATATACTTTTAATCCAAAGGTCTAAAGGTAAGTGTCATTTCATCTTTTACAAAAAGTTGCTTTGTCAAAAAGTTCAAATAGATGCTGCCATAACAAATATACCCTGACGCCCATTAGAGATGTTTTTCAGGGCAGATGTCGGCAAGTTCAGTCGTGATAACATGAAACACAATCACTTATGAAGAGACAGTGAAATGAGACAAAAGCTCATTATCAAACCTTATCTGGCACATGATACAGTGATGCAGAGCAGGAGAGGCACCGCCAGAATATTGCTAAGCTTTTGAACTTTTTTTCCCCACTATTTGTGAACATTATTATTAATTAACTCTTTTCATTGGTGATTATTTATTAAAAATGTTTACTTTTTTCCTTCTTTCTTGTTTCTGTGACATTATATCTAAATTTTAATTCTCTTTCCTTCCTGTCCTAAAAAAAACATACGCTGATGACTCAATTAGCACAGCTTTTATTAAATGTTTAATGAACTGTATTCATGACCAATTTGAAACCATGACTTTAAAGTCATGAATTGGTTTTCCACACACTGAGTCAAAGTGCGACTCAGCCGTGATGCTCACTGAGCCATGGACCAAAGTTCTCATTCTCTTCCCTCCTCCAGCAGTCTATCCACATTAGATCATTAATCACAGGGGCTCATGGAAACTAAACAGTGCAGACTTAGGATGGAGGCTGGGGGTCAGTCAATGGTGGCCCCTGCGGTCCATAAGTCCCTGGCCGGTGTCGTTATTCTGACATTGTTGTGAAGACGAGAGCTTTTGATGCTATTGATTTGGAGGAGGGTGAGGAACAGGAGAGATCGATGCCTTTGCTGATTCAGTGGTGTTACTCGCATGGGTCACCTGCACAGCCACCGTCTTCCATATGAGTGTTAGTGAAAATTATTTAAGTGTACAGTACTTGACAAGATTTCTGTGCTGCTGGTTGAGTTAATAAATTATCTTGTAGCACTTAGTCACACACAGTGCCTTCCTTCTCTCCAGAGAGAAGATGCAAACATTGCTACAAAGCTTTATACGAGTTTCAACTAAGCACACTGCACATATTCCACTGTTTTACCTCTTGAATTATGCAACTACAAGATATCAAATTAAAATAAAATCTAATCCATATGCTCACACCATAATCATGCACAGAGACTGAACAACTGCAGAAGTAATCGGCTCTGTCTTTCTCCTGTGAGGCTCTGATCCTTTGTGCTCTCACTCAAAGCCTTCTGTCTGAAGCTCTGTTCAAAGGCAGACTACCTGCACAGCCCAGCCAGATTCAGACGAGACCCCGGTGTCTTCCTCTGCATCTCCTAAACACCCCTCCCCCACCATCGCAACTGCAGGCTCATCTCGATGTGTTCACTCAGAGCTGAGGCTTTTCTGTGGGGCTGCATCACAGACGGGGGGAGTATTGCAACAGCTTACAGAACACCAGGAGAAACGTAGAGGGATGTCACTGATTAGGATCATTAAAATAGAAGTTAACTAAAATATTAGAACCCAAACTTATATCTTTTGATATATACCACAGGACTGATCCCAATCTCCACTCATGGCGTCATAGTCTTTGAGTTGCATCCTAGTGTTGCCCACTTACCCACAGTTCTTTACAATGGGATGTAAACATGGGCTTACTCGGTGATAGAGATGGTTTCAGTGAGCATGTGTTGAAAGTCCCTGTAGACCAGGGGTGTCCAATCCTGGTCCTTGAGGGCCAGTATCCTGCATGTTTTAGATGCATCTCTCTTCCAACACACCTGATTTCAATGATAAACCTATCATCAAGCTCCACATAAGCCTGATAATGACCATCAGGTGTTCTGGAAGAGGGAAACATCTCAAACATGCAGGATACCAGGCCTGGAGGATCAGGATTGGACACCCCTGCTGTAGAGTGAGGAACATTCAGAAGGCTCTCGGGACATATTTCACAGCAATCATTTATTGGAACAAAGTCATAGGAACAGATTGCTCCATACAGGAGATTGAAGAATCCAGTTTTGAAGTCACTTCCCACTAGACAGTTACAGCTCTGGAGAAAAGTATGAGACCACTGGAAAATTGTCTCTTTCTCTGATTTTACTGTTTATAGGAATGTGTTTGAGTGAAATGAACATTTTTGTTTTATTCTCTAAACTGCCAACAACATTGCTTCCAAATATCAAATAAAAATAATTTTCTTTAGAGTATGTATTTGCAGAACACAACACATGGTCACAATAATAAAAAGATGCAGCGTTTTCAGACCTCAAATCATGCAACGAAAACAAGTTCCATTCATTTCTGAACAACACAAACTAATGTTGTAACTTGTGTTCAGTTCACACATCAATATTTGGTGGAATAACTCTGATTTTCAGTGGTAGCTTGCATGTGTCTTGGCTCTCCACTATAGCTGTTGGATGACTTTATGCAGCTCCTGGCAGAGAAATTCAAGAAGCTCAGACATGTTCCAAGACTTGTGACCATCCATGTTCCTGCAGAAGTTTTCAAAGTGTATTCAGGTCTGCAGATTGAACTGGCGATGACAGGGTCTTCATCTGGTGGTCCATCATCCTCGCCTTTATTGACCTAGCTGAGGCCAGGAGCATTGTCCTGATAGAAGAAACAGTCCTCAGAGTTTGGGAACATTGTCAGAGCAGAAGTCCAGTAGTTTTAATAGTTATTTTTGGATTCCAGTTACTCTTGTGGTACTAATAGCACTATATTTGCCACCCAGCAAGTCCTATGGCAATAAGATAGTGATGGTGGGTTTAACTTCTCCTTCTTAAATCAAACATGGATCAGGTGTTTATTCAGTAGAATAAGGTGTGCTTGCATTGGAATTCAACACTCACAGGCTGTCGTACATGCTGATTTCAGATTAAATTGCAGTGGTCTCTTAATTTTTTCCAAATCTGTACAAAGTCTCCATGGTCAAATAGTAATAATAATTATAAATAAATAATATATAGCACTTTTCTATGAAGTGCTCAAAGTGCGTATATTGGATCCATTATTCATTCACTCTCACATTCTCCCTCTGTTGGTGGTAAACTACATTTATAGTAGGGCAGACTGACAGAAACATGGCTGCCATTTCCCGTGCCTACGGTCCCTCTGATCACCACCAAACATACCCATACCCATTCATACACCAGTGTGAGTAGCACTCGAGGCAAGGAGGGTGAAGTGTCTTACCCAAGCCTGACTTGGAGAAAGTGGGATTCGAACCACCAACCTTTTGGATATTGACAACCCACTCTACCACCTGAGCCATAGCCACGCCTGTAAATAGCGTAAATGTATCTCCAACCTTATTCTGTGCCACACCCTGAAGATTACATAATAACTGACACACATGTGCACCCTCCTAAAGGAGACAGAAACAGATAGTTTGGGCAAAATATGTCTATGAACCTTGGCCTGTAGATCAAACTGGAAGACAGAGCAACAGTGCAGACAGCAGCACACCCTGACCAACAGCCTCAGAGCTAAGACATGGCTGAAACCATGATCTACATCAGAATTTGTCTAATACTATATTAACAAGGATTTAAGAAGGTGCACAAATACACTTCAAATTGGAGAAATTCAAGGATGTGCTGACCTTGGAAAGCGCACTTAGATGTGCAATAACTAGAGCTGCAAGTTCAATCAGATGAATTCAGTGTCCTTGAATCATAATGTGTTCTTGCAGTTCTCTCAATTACTAACAGTTAATGGCAAAAATGTGTTGGTGAAGTCACTACGACCTTGACTTTTGGCCACTGAAATCTAATCGGTTCATCCTTGTGTCCAAGTGAACGTGTGTCAATTTTGAAACTCTCACAGTCTTCCTGAGAGATTGCGTTTTCAACATTATGAGAATTACACATTTTGGAACTACATGTAGGCAGGATATATTTAGACTCAAATTAGATATTTTTTCATCATGATTAACCAAGTTCACTACCCAAGTTCAATGTAATGATAATAATAATGTACAATAATTTGGCCTGAGATGATAAATTGCCAACATGGGGCAGGGTTCATGGGCAGCAATTTGCCATTATAGTTCTATTAGTTTTAAACCATGATTTTTATGTATAAGGTATAAAAGAAGCTTACGTCTTCTGTCCTTGTGTATTGTATTCTTAACTGCCTTGCAAGAGTTCATTTCTATACACAAAGTGGTTGTAAAATCATAATGTGCTATGTTTCCCTGCATATTTCTCTCTTGCTAATGCACACTCCGCTTGCAAAAAGCCACTGGAGGAAGATGGATTGTGAACCAAATAATCCAGTTAACTTCTCATGTGTTTGCAGGCAGATATTTTCCTTTAATGTGTTTATCATGACTTATGAGTTTCTGTATAGCAGCCATTAACATATGATTACCATCACGGGCTAATGGGTTTGTCTGTTGTTTCCTCTTCTGGTCTTGTGTTTAATCCTTTTGTCCTTATCATTTCACACATTTATCTCGCTGCCTTCAACATATATCTTTTTTTTCCCTGTCTCTGTCATTCTGTTTTCCCCTTTTCCATTTTCTGTCGGTCTTTTCTCTCGCTGTCCCTAATGCCTCTGCTGCTCCATGTGTCTCTACTCTCGGCCCCCGCGGCCCCTCAGCTCCCAATGCCAGAGCCTCACTCCTACACAATGCTCTCGATTATTGTTTAATTATCTGTGGCCTGTCATTTGAATAATGTCCGATCCCTGACTTTCAGTCTCTTTTCTCCCTTAACGTGCTATTTCCTATTTACTTCCATAATATTTCCCTCCTTTCTCTGGTTGCCAATGCTAATATCCGTCCTTCAAGTTATTCACCACTTTAACGTTTCTGTGGCGTCAGAACACTTTCCAGCTTTCCACCACCTCCTCATAGCTCCCTGAATTTCCTCTTCTGCTGGTTCATTTAGAAATCACCCTGCAAGAGAGAGAGAGAGGGAGAGAGAGAGAGAAAGCCCACGCTTCTAGTTTTAGGTTTTGCTCATGTCAGCCCGCCAGTTTGCTGCAGGACATTCTTTTACTTCTCTCCACCAGCGTCCTGCTTTTAGTACCTGCACAATTTTTGTCTTGGGCATATTATAGAAACGTACTTTCTTCATTTCACCATTTTCATCTTTGCCCGCAATATTTGTTAGTGAATGGTTTTGTTTCAGTTTGTTTGTCTATGTCATGCAAAGTTATTTCTAACACGTGTTCAGCTCTGTGGTACTTGGAAAAAATGGATTGACTTTTTCGTCACGGTTTCCCTGAATCAAATGCTTGTAAATATACTATTATTTTTCCGCTGTGACTATACACTCTGCAGGACATCCCTGCTTGTGTACTTGTGTATTTGAAGGCAATTATTTGCCCAGAGTTGCCAGGGGATGTTAACTGAGGCAAAATAGGGGAGATCTGGATGTGTAGCGAATCATATGATTTTTAACATGTAACTCATGAATTCAACATTAATGCCAACATGGAGCAGAACGTTGGTGTCTTTTCACAACAGGACTAGCTTGTGTAGTGTAATAAACGCCCCATGATGTATGACTTTTACTGGATTGTGAAAAAAAACGTGTTGGATAAGAGAAATATGACATTCCAACTTACTCTGTTACTTCATTTTTTTCATTGTTTTGATTTAAGGTCAGTGACGATCCATCGATAATAGCAAGGACCTTTATTTTTGCAACGTCTTTGTAGTTACCGCACATTATTGTGTGTTTTAGCTAACTCAACACAACTGCATTATAGCAGTTTAGTACATTATAGCAATCAATAACGCAAATGGCCCTTTCACTTACTCTCTTTATGACTCAAATAAACCCCCAAGGGCAGTTTACTTAAGGAACTGCCTACACTTTAGAAGTTCTTACGAGAACTGTGTACATGAGGTCACATAATTTAACATCAGTGTGGTCAATGCACATTAGTGGTTATCCAGAAAGGACTCTTTATTTTCTACACTCACCACATTAATTCAGCAGTCGCTACTATAAGCGTCAACTTCCCATTGATGTGCTGACCAGATACTTAAATTCAGTACATCGCAAATGTTTCGACATGCTTTTGTGGTGTCACTTTAATACATATTGCCTCATTATTAGACATCTAAGGAGCTTTTAACCCACCCAACCTAATAAAATGTTTCCCTTGTGTTTTGCAGGATTGGTCAAACTCGGAGTCCACTGTGTAACATGCCAGAAAGTCGCCATAAAGATTGTCAACCGTGAGAAGCTCAGTGAGTCAGTACTAATGAAGGTAAGTTCCCTCACTTTTTTAAGAGTCTTTTTTTTTTTTTTTGTCTGTATAGATTTAAAAGGGTCATATTTTGCTAAACCCACTTTTATTAGTCTTTGGTTCATTTATTTGTGTATTTGGACCTTAATAGTTCAAAAAGTTTGAATTTGAACCCTCCAGGTGCTGCAAAGCTATCTTTATATTCATTTTGACAAAAATCGAGTGGATTTCTACAACCTGTTGTAATTCCTTCGTAACTTGTTACACCACAACATTTACACATATAAGGTCAAGACATCCAATGAGCATTTCTCGGAGTACGCCATAATTGTTTATCAGCAGCAGTGGTTTTAGTCCATACTGAAAATGCATCCAAACTTCAAGTCGATCACCTAAAATGTTCAGTAGGTGGTTGAAAGGGACAGAGATGCATGGTCCACAACCTGGAGGGGGTGGGGTGTGAAGTGGCTCATTTGCATTTAAAGGGCCAGCGCTCAAAACCACCTTTTTCGTGTCATTACTCAGAAATAGGGTTGAAGATGGACCTGTGGAGTTGAACTAATGAAGAATTCAGACCCAAGCAGAGCATTTACAGTTTATGTAGAGCACAGGAAAATGTCTGAGTGCATAATGTCATTTGGGGGGGAAAAAAAAAAAAAAAAAAAGCAAAACATAGCTCTTTTAAAACACACACATTTAGTTAATGTCAATTAATTAAAAAGTTAATCAATACTAAATCTATAGGATATTTGAGAATAAGCAAATTTATTTATAGTTATGACTGTATTTTATAACTTTGTCCTTTGTAGAAATCACATAAAACCTTGAACTTCTATTATCTCGAAGCTTCACTTAAAACTAAGAGCTTAACTTAGTCTCAATATTGATGTGCCTGTCTGACATGAAATTCTTTCTGACTGCCAGTTAGGAGTTCTAAAATGCAGAATAATTGAGAAATAGTGATTTCAGCATAAGCCATCTTAAATAACTCATGTGAGTGAATCATAGAACATGCTGTTTCCTCCTATGTCCTGGGTCCTATATCTTTAGTTGTAACTAGAGTTGCACAATATATCATTGGAGCATCACCATCATAATGTACATGTACGTAGTAGTCACATCACAGGTCTTGTGATGTAGGAGGCAAATGGACTCGACATTCATTTCAACCTGCGTACCTGACACACACTGGGCACAGACATCCACCAATCACGATCACTCTATCAGTTTGTCGAAGCAGACCACGCCCCTGCACGTCCCTGGTAATAACATTGAAAAACTAGAAAAGTACTCAGAGAGCGCAGACCTCCGCCAAGGTAGTGTTTGTACTTTCCTCCACTAGATGCGACATATGCAGCTCAGTGCCTTCATGTCCTATCTCCCAATTATAAAGAAACCTTTAAAATATTCCTGGATCCAGACGGTCATCTGGAAAAATTGTACAATCAAAATGTAATCACTTTTTCCTCGTCTCATTTCTAACAAGTCCTGAAAATTTCATCCAAATCCGTTCAGAACTTTTCAAATTATTTTGAACACAAACAGACAAACAGATAAACGCTGGCAAAAACATAACCTCCTTCCATGGTAAAGGTAATGAGAAATGAACAAGAGAAAAGCCACTGAAAACAAAGATTTGGTGCCAAAAAGAAAAGCAGTGTCAGTTATCTGGAATTATTTCAGCTACAAGAAGGATGATACTGATACTGAAACACATGTTCCGTGTCGACAGTGCCTTCCACCTGTCACCACAGCGAGATATAACACAACTAATTTGTTTGACCCTTTATGTTGGCAAGACACAACTGTTTTATCCTCCTGAGTATTTTTTTCAGAGTTAGAAAAAATTGCAATGTCAGGTTTTTTTTTCCAATATCGTGCAGCCCTAGATGTAACTACTCCAAAAGTGAAAGTAAACATTTCTCCACTCTCTTTTCTCTAGTTACCTACATAGTCCTTTTTGTAAGGATACTCTAAAAATACTGTTATGTTTATTTCTTCTGTTCCTGCTTAGTTGTGTGTTTATAAATGCTATGCTAGAAAAGTGCTCACTTGCACGGGTAGAGTAGATGTAAAGAATATGGAGAATGAAAGTAAAAAGCCAACAGAAGCCAACAAATTGTCTGCTGCAGGACACCTGCACAGGGAACCATGCTGTAATTGCTTGCTTATGAGCCCAAAGTGGATGGGTTTGCTCACCGTAACAGGCTATCTGCAAATGGAAAATCCCTTCTTTTTATATCACATCTGAGGCAGCATCATTAAACTGTAGATGAAAAGCTCTCGCCGCTCGCATACAGCGGCTTGATAAACAGTCCGTATTAATAAGAATCTTGCTGTGTCAGTGTCTCCCCAATTCTTTCTCCATCACTGCTGTCCTGCGTTGGAGGTAGCCCTATTTTTATTCCTTATTTGGCTCATCATGCAGCTCAGCATCTCACAAGGAAAGTGCAGGTCATTTCTGTTGCCTCAGTGCTGACAAAATTCTTATTTGTTATAGCAGAAGTAGCCGCTGGAACATGTGACAGCAAAGAGGAAGAGAGTCCGATAATGTCCAATCCCAGGTGTTTCGGACCGTTCTGTCCTGTAAAAGAAAATGAACAGATGCCAAAATCTGACAGGTTTCCGACACGACCAAGGGTTTTGCTGAAGCTGCAGTTCAGAACCAATTACTGAACTCAGCCATTGTCGCACGTCTCTCAAGTGTTGGCTACTGACATTTATGTGTGTGTGTGTGCGTGCATGTATTCTGGTCATGTACTGTATGTGCTTAGAGAAATTAAATTATGTGAGAGTCCGACACAATGGAGTTCTCTCACAAAAGAGGCACCATTTAATTTAGTCATTCGTCGGCGCGCATGCCAAAATGATAATATCATCATTTTAGGAATATTGTTAAATATATATTTTTAGTTCAACTTAAAATTGAACACAACAGCCCATGTTCTTCTCCTGCTTGGTAGTTTATTTGTTGAGATGCTTGAAGTTTTGACTGCATGTGTGTCTACTGCTTGTGTCGTTAAAAGGAATACTTGTATAAAACAGGTGTGTTGCCTGTAACATTCTTCACATTTATTCCAGTTTTGGGGCACCTTAGACATAACAGCAGTGTCACCAGCACTGTAAGATTACGCGTCCGGTTCTCCTTGCAGAGGTTCTTGTCTTGGCTGGACAGGTGTTTTCTGATTCAAATCCAGGAGCCTCACATATTCCCATTATGTTGCACTCCACACTCTGTGTCTATTCTGCAGCCTTCCTGTGTGGCTGTCATACTGTCAGAGTGATCGGGCTGCACTCTACTGCTAGGCTCAGACTGTGAAATGTCACCTTTTAATATGCTAATGTCTTGGGTCCCTGCGGTGCCATTAGGGGAGAATCTGATTTTCCTGGACAGGTGTGTGTGTGTGCGTGTCCAACACTACTGAGGACACCTATATATGCTTACAGTATATTGTTAACATGCATGTATTTACCACAAGAGCTCATAATGTAGTGTGTACATGTGTGTTCAAGACACATTCATATATTAATATGTGCTGGAACACATCCACCATGACACACGTCATCCTGTCCTTCCTCCGACTGGCCTTGGGAGTCAGAGGTCTGTGAAGGCGAGGAGACGGGTTGAATTAATTGTCTCAGCATATCTGTAGATAAGTCTTTCCTCCATTCACTGTATTGAACTTTATATAACCACTGTTGAACTTTTTAGTCCACAGCCCCACGGGCTACGACACCACGGACCAGAAAGACATTGAATTGTCTTGGATAATGAATTTGTCTATGAACTTTATGTCAGTTTGTAACTGGGGAATGAGCCTTGACTACTTCAAAGAGCAAGTGCAGCTCAGTGTTTTTCTTTCTTTCTTTTTTTTTTTTTTTTTTTTACAAGCAGAAAACCTAGCAATGGAGTTATATGAATAATAATGATGAGAGTCTCTGTCTGTAGGAAGTGACTGACTGTCATGTTTCAAATGATGAGAGGAAAACAGAAAGAAAGAGAATACACAGTATGTGCACATATGACAGTGTGTCAGCAGACACCGAGGCCAAACTGAATGGAACAGGATGGAAAGAATATGAAGATCCAATCCAGTAAGTGAAGCCCAGAACCAACACTTTATACGTGAGCGTGTCCCTGTGTCCCGAGGGAGTAGTTAATGTTTCAGAATCTCAGCCAGCCTTCTCTAGCTCTGCCTGCCTTGTCTCAGTGTTGCACGGCCGCGAGGTTAGGAAATGCAGGGAGGGAGGGCAATACTTAGGAGAGAGATGGACAAACTGTGAGAAACCCCACTGAGACAAGATGACACACAAACCTTAGTGGGTATATCACATCTCTACTCGCATATCCTGTTAGGCATGAGTGTTTTGCCTTACACTATTAATGTGACATTCAGGCACGGTCAACACATCTGCGGAAAGTGAAATAATGCATGAAAGAAACAGATCATACATATCAAGGAGATCTCTATATAGATGGCTTATGCTAAAGAAAAAAAAACCTTGCATCTCTTCAGAGTCTCTAAGAGCTACTTTAATTACTTAAATGAAGTGTTTAATAAAGTGCTTATATGATATTGGCCTAACCATGTATTCCTCGTCATATCTCACATTTCCCCTGTGAATGGCTCCTCTAGGCGTGAAGAGCAAAGTGCAACTGCCCGATGCATTAAAAAACCATGAGCCTCTTATTGCTGTGTTTCCAATCATCTGCTTTAAAGCGGTGAAAATGATATGGTTGATGTTGACCAGAGTGTGGCCATAGCAGTTAATAAGACCACCATCTGACAAGTTTCCATAACAGCAGAGGAACCACTGTGCCACATTTCATCCTGTATTACCTACTATTATGCTGAGTGGAGCAACTTCTCTAATCCGCAGTTTAGTCTCGGGGTGAGTTAAATTGTTGCTAGCCGCTAGCACTAACAACTATCCAAGGGAGGAGGGTATCTTTAGCATGCAGCAGTTGGTAGTTGCTGTTGATGCCTGCTCTGTTCTCCCTCTGAGCCAGTGAGCTGGTGGTGGCGGCTGCTGCTGTTGGGATAAGGACAACTAATTAGCCAGAGTGACTCTCTCTCCTCCTGAAGCAGCACAACTTCAAAGTCACTCTACTGTCCCCAAGCTGGGAGAGAGAAAGGAAGAGGGTGAGAGGAGAGAGGAGGGATGGAGTGCAGGATGAAGGGAGATAGAGGGGAGGAAAGAGTGTGTTCGAAAGGAGGGTGAACACAAAGTAAGAATAGTTTGGAAGGATTTCATGTGAAAATGATATCTCTCCATAGTGACACTGTTTTTTTTTTTTTTTTTTTTTTGATCGAGTTTTTTGCGCTGTGAAGTTACTTGCGGTTTGCTGACTCTGTCCTTGATGTCAGTCATAACGTTTCAGATGAGAAGTGTGTGTGTGTGTGTGTGTGTGTGTGTGTGTGTGTGCGTGTGAGTGTGCCTGTGCGTGTGTGTGTGTGTGTGAGAGAGTGAGAGAGAGAGAGAGACAGAGACAGAAAGAGAGTTTGGAGTTGGAGAAGTCTGCTGTATAATTGCCCCCTGAAGCAAATAATTGAAGCAGTACGCTAAGGACACTGCATGTTAAAAATGAAAATGACAAGACCTTGGTGCAGCCATCGAGGACCTCTGCATTACAGATGGTCTGAGATATAGGTGGAAAAATCAGTAATTCCATATAGAATTCAGTGTTAATTAGAAAGCTTGACGTTGTTTGATTTTGTGCTTGCTTGTTCACTTCTATGGTGCAAAGCAGGGTTGCTTTTTGTTTATCTTTACAATCTGCAGTCTTAATAACAAAACCTAAGGGAGGTGTTCAATGAGGTCAACATTGCCACAGGTTTAAACTCACGCCATCTAGAAATGACAATTTAAGGCTAAAAGAAAGCAAAAGCTAAGCCACAGAGTATGCAGTGGGCGGGTGAGGAGCAGAATGCCATGGCCACAGATGAATCACACAAAGTCTAATCTTGTTATCCCGACACCTCTGTGACAGCACTGTAGCTTTCTTTCTCCGCCATCTCTACTCTTCCCTCCTAATGATTATAGATTGGTCATTCTCTCCCATCTCAGTTGTGCCGCTGGTGGTTTGATATAGAAATGCCTGGAACACGCACACACGCACCCTCTTTAAGTTTATGTTGAGTGTAAACACGTCACCCTCCTCCGTGCACGCGTATGTGTGTACTTTTGCTCGCGTTCGTCTGCGCTGCAGAGTGAAAGCAGACACCCCCTAAAATAAATGGGTTTCATATGTTGTGCTCCTGCGCGTTGATCCATCAGCTTTGTATGGTGCTGAGCCAGAAGCTAGGGCTTAGCACACAGTTTGATCTTAACAGGCTGACTGCACAGAAAAACTGTAGAATTACCGATTCTCCTTCTCTGCTGTATATCTGCTGCTTCTTTTACACATTTCTTCCTGTTTTTCATCTAGTTGTGCATGAGTTTAAGAAAAACACATGGATACTTTTAGCTTGTGGATATAGGAGAAAAACAAATCAATGAGCAGCAAAATTGTATTAATTCTGGTGTGTCCTTTGTGTATTATACTACACTGAACAAAAAGGAACAGCATCCAAACCCTGTAGTTTTTTTGATAATAGACAGGGGCTTTTTTTTTAGTCAATATGAAGGTCAGTCAACATTTTACCTTCTAATTTAGTTTCCTATCACCAGCTCCAAATCAATGTACACTTTTTTTTTTTTTTTGTCCTGCCTATATTGGGTGTCGATGAGGCTCAGCTGAAACGGAAATTGGAAATAGATTTTACCTGCCGGGCACAAGATGTTTGGAGTTTGTGAAGACATGTAAGCTTTAGCCTTACCTGTATGACATTATGTTTCATGCTAAATACCATTGACTGAGGACACTGAACACTTTTTAGTTTTACGCAGCACAGACCGGTAGTTTAGGATCTAACGCATCCTAGTCAGATGTGTAAAACTGTTAGTGCTCCTGCTCACTGCGGTGACAAAGCTCACCAAACACACGTCGCGTTGTTTGACTGATTTTTCCTCTCGTATATCTCATCGAGATAAAACGGAGATTGAGCGCAGACGAAATAAATGAAATGGAGGATAGCACAACACAAGATGTAGCAGGATCCCCCATCGAGCTCAAAAGGAGACAGACAGACAGACGTCTAAACTGATGGCATTTGTTTCTTCACTTCAAAGGAAACACCCGCTGAGTTGTCAGATAGATACGAAGCCTCTCTTTACTTTTTATTTGTTATTGCTTTGGTGTTGCTTTCAGTTTTGTGCTTTTCCTTTGTGAGCGAGGGGCACATTTTATCCAAATCGTCTGCCCTTAAGTGAGGTGATGCTTTCACAGGGAGATCAGCATAGTTCCCCTTCAAAGTTTAGTTTCCTTTTTATGCCCGTTTATGGCTTTGTTTTGCACAAGGATTTTCTTACCCCTTGATATTACCCGTATACGCTCTGATGTGTATTTTGTGGGCCTTCCCCTCACCCAACTGTATTGTGATCATCTTTTCTCAGTCTTGTTTATGTGGAGTAGGGGACTGGTAATTGAAAAGGTACATCGCATTCCCTTGAGTGAACACATGTGGCCAGTCCTCATTTTTTCATACAAATCTGTCTTTGTGGTGTGTTTTTTTTTCCTTTTCATGTACTGCCTCTACTTGAGGACATAAACTTTTAATGCTCCATGTGAATTTCTATGGGTATATTTTTATATCTGTTGGCATCTGCCTAACGCCTGCGATAATTGTTCTTCCTCTCAAATAATTCTCACAGGGTGGTTTAGAAAAAGGACAAACACTCAGAAATATTTGTAGTAAAGTACAGTTTACAAAAAGCATCAAAAACAACAATCAAGTACTTACTCCTGGGTGTATCATATGACTAAAACAGACAGAAAAGAAAACATGGAATGCCTAAAAACACTGTTTTTGTCAGTACAATGCCATAGCTACTAAAGTAAGAACTGAAGTGATTTTGGTTATTTTCAAGAAAACATGGAAAATGGTTAGATATCAGCTCTACTATGAGCTATTTTTTTTCCTCCAAAGTTTTTTTTATTGAATTTTTTACAGGGCAGTACAATTGAATGTATATAAAATTCAGCAACATGTTTACATATCCCCACTCCAACAGAGTCCCAACCCCAACGCACCCCCTATTCCAACAAAAAACATACAAACATGCACGTCCAAAATGAATACATAAAGTAAAATAAATTTATGAAAATTTAGGGATTCTTGCCAGAGATCTTCTGATATTTCTATACCCAGTTCCTCTTCCTACTGCTGTTTCTGGAAATCAACAGAGTTCTCTGTATGTTGGTTAAGTAACTGAGCTATTTTTGTTAATGTTATATTTGTCCAAACAAATGTACCTTTAGTTGTACCAGCCATTAAAAGGAAAAAGAAACTGAAGAAAACAAGGGTGGTTTAATAATTTTTTCCATGACTGTATGCACTGTTGGTTCATAGCAGCAGGGCTCTGCAATGCCAACCACAATGTTTCATATGTTCAAACACAATATGTCCATTTAAATAATATGCCGTCGCCATCAAATAGTGTGATTCTGTGTGTGCACTGTGTGTTTGCGCTCATGTATCGTAAGTGAAACTGCTTTGATTGACATCTCCTTGACCATTGTCTACATTCAGTCATTGTTTACTGTCAGCAAAGACATGCAAACTCTCTTCCACACACGTATGTTCCCCTCAAGGTTCTATCTGTCCTCTCGATGCAGGAAATGGTCCGTGATGGTGTCGCATCAGACAGGCAGGGTTGTGGGGTGAATCACAGCTTGTGGATAAATGTGACACAAAGAGCACTGCCAACAATGCTAGTTTCAAGTCCACTTACACGAACATGAATTGTGTACACAAAGTAGGTTCTACCAACTGAGGGAATTTGTCGCTTTTGAACCAAGTACTGCTCTAGTGATGCTCGAAAAAGACCTGTAATTTATTTTTATCAAATATAAGTTAGAAATATTTCATGCTCAGGTGTCATAATGGTCTCCTAATGTTGGAACTGTAATGGGTTAACAGGTGATATATTAGCCATCACTATTTAGTTAAGTGGTTAATAGTGTTAGACTAAAACACGTATTTTCATGTCGTATATAGACATGTTAGAGGAGTATACTCCTACAAGTACAATTATATGTGAATCTATTACTTGACTTTATATCTTAATTATTCTGCACCAGGCATTATGCACATAAATTTACCACTTTTAGTAGTAGCAAATAAACAAGGAAATTGGCTCTTTCTTGGCAGTGTTAATGAATTCTGGAAAGGTCCTGATATATATTTGGGCTTTTGCGGTCAATATGTTGAACATCTAAAGTGAACACCTTTAACTTCATCAGCTCCTTCATCTACATCTCTCTGAGGACTGTTTGCTAATGACTTTGTGCTGCTAACACACACTCAAGAACACATTCTTTCTCTCCTGCTTAACCTCTCACAAAACAGAAACACATGCATTTTAATGCATACAGGCATGTTTTTGCACATATGTAATTTGCACTTTTTTTTTGCAGTGAATTTGCATTTAACAATGCACCACAAGAACAGAAGATGTTGTGTCTTTTTATGTGTTAAAAACACACACTCAGTGTAAGGCTTAATTAAGAAGCATGGAAAGTAAATGAACTTCCTGATTACATCAACAGAGCATTTTGAACTTATTTACAAAGTTTTGAGTTAATTTGGGTTTTTCAGTTGACCAGTGCTGCCTACTGACCTGTTGTCTGTCCAGTATCGACTCCTCTGTTTGACCAAGTATTGACCAGGCTCATGTGTCACTGAATAGGCCATGTATTCATATGTGCAGATAATTAGTGCAATGAGTAAACCCCTGTTAGCTCATCACTGCTGTCAACCTCAATTATCTCCCAAAATAGTCAACATTGCACATCCATGACTCATTTTCTTTATGTCTATTGTTTATACTTTACTTTTAAAGTTATGTCTCTTCTTCTATTTCAAAGGATCAACTGCATGGCCACAGGAAATTACTTTAGATGATAGAATTTGATAATCAAGTCAGAGATTGTCATAACCATCTTTGTTGGGTTCATAAATTCACATGGACAATGCGTTGTCCCACATGAAAGATGAGAAAATTAACAATATCTTTGATTATGGCTAAAATACTGAACTTGTGTTGTATTGTTAAATTCCAAGGCAGTGAATGTCTTGATCTTGCAATTGACGATATCTTGGAACAAAATTCTGACAGCATCAGGAATTTAAGTTGTCAATGTAACAGTTCCAATAAATTATGAATGAATTGATGCACTGATAAACTGTGGATTATGCAGCAAAAAACACTAAGCTCGAACTTCCTTTGTAAAGTTTGAATGTTGACTTTTGCCTGAGTCACAGTTTGGTCCACATCCCCTCTCCCTCCCCCAACAGTAAATATTCCTGTGCACATGATTAGCAATTTGTGACAGTACGATCATTAGCATAGCATCTTTATTTGTAAGTGTAGTGGTAGACACAGATGTTCTGTGGTGTGAAATTCAGAACGTATGATCATTACACAGTCTGCGTAAATGTTGTACCCAAGTTTATTAGATTGATGACACATGAAGTGGCTGGCATAACCTATAACCTACCCAAAATCTCACAGTCTAGCCTAAATAGGGAACTTCATTAAATTTAAATGGTCCACATTTATAAGCAGAAATAAGTTAGAATGTTGTAGAAAATATACAGTGTTCAACAAATGTATTCTTCCACCTCAACCCAGTATAAGGTGTTTTCCACTGCTGCCATACTTTAACAGTATTTCTGTTTACCTAAATATTTTTTAATGTTTCTATAATGGTTAATCCACCAGTATATGACAGATCTTTTATCAAAATAATATCTTTAATGCTAAAATAGAACTATTGTTGCTATCCATACATTTTCAAGTTTAATGTTTTCCAAAAATGCAAAG
>JAQQZY010000024.1:8791679-8813348 GCA_030068375.1 Ostorhinchus rueppellii | reverse complement strand
AGAAGAAGAAGAAGTAGAAGAAGAAGAAGAAGAAGAAGAAGAAGAAGAAGAAGAAGAAGGAGAAGGAGAAGGAGAAGAAGAAGAAGAAGAAGAAGAAGAAGAAGTTGTTGAGGGAGTTGAGCTGAAGCACATGCATCGTCATATACATAGAAGCTTGTGTAGATCTATGTGTGAAGCTCAGCCTGGTGCTCAGTCTCACAAACCTTCCCTGGACCTTCAGTGGATCAGAGAGATGCAGTGCAACCAGAGTGGCTACATTTTTTTAGTTTTTCAAGAGTTCCACCCACTCACCCTGAGTTGTTATTGGCTGTCGGCTACAAATATATTCACACCAAGGAACGTCCCAAACCACACATTTCTAGTGGGTAATAAGTGATGATTGAGAGGGATTATTATTGTATGAGTCTATAAGTGTTTCATAGGAAAATCTTACAAACTATGCCTTTAAATGTGTTGCCCCATCAACTTCTGTGTGCAGTTTAGCACCTCAGTTCAGCTGTGATGTGAAATAGTGTTTGTAACTACTGATTAAGTACTGTGGGTCTGAGAATAACCAGCTACAGCTGCTAAAGTTGAGTTTCGTATTGATCACACATTGTTGATCCAATTTCCCTATGTACTTCTGTGCTTTATGAACAGAAAATGAGTATTGCAGCGCATATGTATCAATGCCAACACGTGTCAGGACAGACTACGAACTACGCAGATAAATGAACACATTCAGGAGTGTGAAAAGGCTAGCAGGAGCATGCACACTATGCTTTGTGCTGCTCATAAAGCTCTTTAACTACCTCACAAACCCTGGTCTGGTACTGTGAGAAGCTCTGCAGGAGCTGTCTGGACATTCTGATTGAAGGAAAATCTCATTACAGATTAGCTGGGGGCAAAAAATATGATTAATGCCGAGGCAGGACAACGGAAGATCCTCACTCACATTAAGTACCTTCATATGCAGACTGATAATGTCCCAGCAGGACCACAGCGAATGTTCTTATTAAAAACCCTCCCTCTTCTCCAGGACACTGTCCGGAGCCAAATTGTAGGTGCAAGTGATGGACCAGAGTAACAAATGGTAAGTCAAGGTCAATATTGTCTCCTGGGTTTGGAAAGAGAGGCTATGTGTGCTAGTAAGCTCAAAAACAAGGACAGCTTCCCTCTGTTGACAAATACATAATAATTATGCTGTATATGAGCATGTGCTTGCAAAAAAAGATGCAGAAACATCTACGGTGATGTCAATGTTGCACCATTTTTGAGCCAGCCATAAATTGCTGATAATGAGGGTTTCTATGGAAATGCTTCATCACTGTGCTCCTTGACAACTGAGTGTCTAAGAGCAACATATTCCATGTACAGTCACTTCACTATATATGACACTACCACCTAAGACAAAATCCTATAAAATACTAATTGACTTGTAAATATCATGTAAATAGATGACTGTTTGAGCATAGATTGGAGACCTGTACAAAACACTGACGTGATCATTGAGATTTTTCTTCATGTGTCAGCTGTGCCTTCAGCTTTTGGAATTACCTTTTGTGCCTGCCAGAGTGGAAGACACATTCTGAACATTCTGAACAATCCCAACATAACGAGATGTCCTTTTGGTTGTCAGCGCTACAGTGTGTGGATCTACCAGCCAGAGTGAATTTGACTTTCCCCACATGGAAATAAAGGCCAAGTTCTGATCTAACATGACAGATGACCACCTACGTATCTGTCTGCCTGAGACTTGCAACTATTGGAGCTGCAACACATCTATCTGACTATGAGAAAATAGCATCCTCCCGCCGATGCTTTGAAATGGAAGGGCACAAGTCCACTTTATAACATTACTTTGTGTGTCTTTGTGAGGGACAGGGATTTAGGTACTGGAGGTCTTGTAATGTTGAAAGAATTAACAGTAGACTTTACACGGAAAATGATGTTCATTCTTGAAAGATTGTATATATGTAACAGTACTAGAATTTGTGCAAGAATGTCGACTTTGCAATATGGCAGTGGCTACTTCCACAGTATTGTGGCACAAAATATCAGTTTGTCTTTTGTCACAGAGCCAATCAAATGTTAGCATTTGTACTAGAGCCAATCATGGATACTGTAACATGAAGACATTCGCCTGTTGTTGCCACAGTACTGTGGTGATGCATGGCATATACTTCAGTGCATTATTTTGTGCATTTTGCTACCACAGTACTGTGGCAATTGATGAAAGAAACAACAAATTAGTGATACCTGTAGTATGTGTTCTTAATTGGTATTCTTTGTTCTGTGCAGTCAGTGAGGCTAGAGAAGGTGGGCAGAGCCACATGTTAGATGCGGCAGTGTGCTGTGGGACTTCGATGTTCTGTCTATTCGCTGTCAGTTGAGTGCTGTGGTCCAAATTCTGCCACCCCCCATTTCAAAATCTTCAGAAAAAAAAAAAGAATGCCACTTTGACCAGGAATTGAACCAGTGTCTTCCACGTTGCAATCTGATACATTACCGAGTGAGCTAAAACTCCACTGTTTCTGAGTCTGACCTATTTGCCATCTGATTGCTGTGGTACTTTTTTGCGATGTGACAAGTTACCTGTCTAGACATGATATAACAAGGACACTGATTGGCTCTGTGGTAATAGACAAACCAAAAATTCGTGTCACAGTACTGTGTCAGTAGCCACTTTGTTATAATATTGCTTTTGTACCTGCAATAACAGAAGACCTGTTATTTCTAGGGAGAAAAATTCTTTTTCTGACAAATACTTCACATAATGAGGAAAAGAGTTGAAAATCATATATCTGTGACACAAAATGTGTCTGAAGACAAGGGAGGCATCGTGGTCTATCTGTCAGCAAGTGGCAGAATGAATGATCCCTAGCCATAGCACTGCACCCCTGCCATTACCAAGATGATATCTCGCTACTGCTAAATGTCACATCAATATTCTCTGCCAGATAATTAATCTGAGCTCCTATGGAACCCAGTGACATCTCACATCTTGTTGGAATACAGATGGCTCTATAGCTGGACCTTTGCTCTTAACACATATTTGCCCTGAACATACATACGGTGTAGTTCAAATACCGTGCAACCTCATGCACCCTTTTCCTCTTTAAAATTTCAGAGGGGTTCAGAGAGAAAACTTTATTAGTGAAAGCAGTAGCAGCACAGTTTGACTTTTACTCGATTACGGGCAGAGGGCATTTCACGGATAGCTAGAAAAGGAAACAATTTTTCACAGGATGTTCTACAGGAGGGTTTACGCCTCCTGTAGTCTGAGCTGTAAGTGCTGGAGGTGAGTGATAGGCTTAGTGTTATGATGGTGACATGAGGTGAGCAGGTGATTACTAAAGACGAGCAAGGTCAAATCGCTCAGTGTCCCTCCTGTTGCTCTAACTTTGAGCACTGGCAGAATAAAAAACCTATGTTTTTCACTGGTCACATCCCTGTGTTGAAAACTGTCACCTCACAGCAATATAAAAGAAGCCTTTGGCCTTTACAATCTATGCACAAATACTTTCCCAAATCAAATCAGTCACTGTCCATGAAAGATTAGATTTAGAGCTGGGAGTCAGTTGAATATCATAACGGATAATAAAATCTCTATATAGTCTGATAAGGTCTGGCTTTCCCTCACTTGGTGTGTGGGTAGCAGAGCTGTCCCACAGGGCTATATTATACAAAGTGTTTTTTTTTTGCTATTTAAGTCATGACATTGAGGATTTGGAAACTATTTAGGCCCCAGCTGATTCAGTTTCCTCCTGCAGTAAAACCTTGTTGCTAAGCAATATTATTTAAAGCCAGAGAACTGTATTCATATTCTAGGAAAGGTTTACTGAGTGAATTTGCTGAGCATCAGATAGCATGAAGAATGCAGGGACAATGTATGGGGTCTATGCTTTTCAGACTTTTTTTTTTACTCACGAAAGCAGCCCATCTCATCGCTTACCTGTCCTACATACACAAGCAGCCTGGCATTGAGAGGACTCTCATCAGGACTGAGCCAGAACTCTGAGTTATCATCAGAAGATACAGAGAACTGGAAATCACCTGGAGGAGAAAAACAGAATAAACATGAACAGGAGTTTTATGATGTTATCAGATAAAGAACAACCTCTTGAAATATATTCCTAGAAGTTAATGCATCTAAAATTTAATGGGTACGTGTCTCTGGTAGTAATCAAAGAGGAGATATTTGACTACATAGGTATAACAGTATTACTGTAACTGCATTCCTGGTCCATTTTTAAGAACTATGTGACTGGGAATTAAAATAAGCACATAATTGTAAACTACAAATGAGCACACAGCAGCATAAGTGAGTTTGCTCATTAACATTATTACATGGGACTGTTGAATTTATGACAGAATTCTACAGCCAGACCATTATAACACACTGTTACTATGCTACATAGGCTATCTATAGCAAAAGCAATAAGATCATTTTAAAATCAATCAAATCCATGACTATGTTTATTGATGTCTTCAGTAATAAATGATGCTATGTATAATCTGTATATCTATAAAGCAGATGGTCAGGATCCTTAGGGATGGTGAAAAAGTGAGACAACATATACAGTATGAGGTCAGTTAATAATAGCAGAAGCAGAATACTGTAAAAACACTTCCAAGCAAAGCTCCTTGAGTCCCTGCACAAGACTCTCTTTATTTTTTATCTTTGTTGATCAAAATCAGATCATTTAAGAAGCTTTTGCTTTTGAAAGTAGCCAAGGGAAATAAACAGAACATTTTACAATGAGTGGTTTAGTGTCTGAAATCTTTAAGAACTCAATTTTTGTGCAGCTTACTGTGGATATTTAACAGTCTCGGTCTGTACTAGCATCTAAAAGGTTGTGTCAGGTAGTGTGAGGTGAAGGGCACTTGTTTGAGTTTGTCAAAATCCTGAAAATAGTATGACCTTTGAGCCATAGGAAATAGGCTCGAGGGGAGGTACTGCAATGAGATTTAGCTGTAAGATCTCCAGCATTCAGGCCTAATAAAATGTGAATATCCTCTGCATTAGTGAGTCTCAAGTGCTTCAATTAAGGGGGCTTTGGAAATTGTCTACCCTTATAAAGGACACATACTCTGAGGTATTCCTCTTCAGAGAGAGGACACACTAATTAAGATGAGTTAGTTACCATCTCTGTAGGGGTGAAGAAAGCCAAATATT
Organism: Ostorhinchus rueppellii; assembly: GCA_030068375.1. Taxonomy (NCBI): domain Eukaryota; kingdom Metazoa; phylum Chordata; class Actinopteri; order Kurtiformes; family Apogonidae; genus Ostorhinchus; species Ostorhinchus rueppellii. The sequence goes on along the minus strand of JAQQZY010000024.1, from coordinate 8,808,190 downwards.
CTCAGGCCGTAGTTCTTCCACTTTGGAGCCACTGCTAGCTTCTTCACTGTGGTTCTGGTCTGCAGTTGGGAAAAAAAAAGGGAGGAGAAATCAGGAAAAACAAAGCTGAGTGTGTTCAAGATCAGAATATAGCGGTCTATTTCAACCTTGGGGTCGCAACACTACATACGGTTGCCTGGAATTCAAATGGGATCGACTGAAATTTCTAGTAATTGATATTAAAAAAAAAAAAAAGAAAAAAGATTCAATATATATTTCATTATAATTAAAGCACCGCACACTTTTTCCTAGTAAAAATCAAGTTAAAATAAAATGCAAGATATAACATCAGAGAGGGCATATCTTGATTGACCAGATCATGTGACCACATGCATTACTACGCAGTCGCAGTCAGAGTACCAATCAGAGAAGGGAAAGATTTGTTCGCCTGCCTGGCCTCACAAAGACATCTCTAAGAGAAAAAGTGTCTCCATTTTGAATGGCTTGGCTCACCAGAAATTTGTGATGTTAAAATAGGGTCATGAGCCGGAAAAGGTTGGGAACCACTGGAGTATAGAGTTTAGATAGTATAGTAACAAATATTCATTCAGTCTGGTTTGTGATACCAGTACTTACATGAGGGTAGAGAGGAAAATGCAGGTTCTTTCTAAGTTGAGCTACAGAGGAGCCACACCAATCTTCAAAGACATGCAGGTTGGCCTGGCCTTTATACTGCCAAAACATAATCACACACACAGAGGTAGCAGGTTAGTGAACAGTCGCAACACAACAGCAATCACCTTGGCTATTACAGAGGCTCATGAAGCACCCACAGTATATTTTTTTTATGCTGGAATGTGTGTAATTCCTGGTGTGTCTTCACCAAATAGAAAAATAAAAAAAAGAATCCTTCGGGTGAACATGTAAGTAAAGCATGAAGCCTCAAATGTTTTCACCATCCCACATAAAGGAAGGTGACAGAAAGCTTGTGAGGAGTATCAGTAGGGAGTGGGAACTGTGAATGTCTGGAGTTTGTCAGTGCTTATCCCCTACCCATGGTCTGACATTTGTCTGAATTACACAGGGAAATCATAGGACACCGCAAGGACAGATGGTGAAATCAGCCTGCCTTGGGGTGTACATTTAGCACACACTGCTCATACACCAGAAAAGATGACTCTCTGATGGCCTGTGTGTCAAGCGCAAAGGGAAAAAACACAGTAAAGCATAACATATTGCCCAAACACATAATATTGCATATTTTCACAAACATATCATCCAAACAAACAAATGATGATGCACCCTGTGCCAGAGAGATGGATTTCCTAAAAAGAAGAATAGAGGGTGAAAATACAACTTCATGCAGATACATTTATACAAAAAAAAGTACTGACACACATGCGTACACTAGACACCACTGTAGGTTTAAAGAATAAAGATGCTGTCTTAGTGATTTATTATACTGCAAACCACTCAACCTTTAATACTTGATGTAAAAACCATTTTAAACACACTTGAAAATACCCGTATACTACAGCATAATAGGTGATGACAGAGGTGGACAATATGGACAAACAGTACAGTGAGCAAAGAATATATAAAACTATACAAAAATACATTTATTTATAAAACTAAGGCTCAAGTACATGGCAAATAAGCAAATAGTATGCAATAAATAGCTTACAACTTAACCCTAAAAGACCTAGAACTATTTTTGCGGTGACTTCCAAATGAGTTTTCCCTGTACATCTAACCTTTCCTCAGTGATTTATCACTATTCATTATTTTATCCTCTACATTTTTCACTGAAAAAGCACTTTTCTATATTTAATTTACTGACCATGTAGATGTTCATACAATCTCACAGTAGATTCAAAGGTTATTATAATTATTATTATATATATAAAATACATCAGTGTCTACATCAGTCATTTTTCAAACTACATAGGTTTCATTGATGAGTCATTGCTGCAGAATATGACAGCATTTCTACATTCACTATGAACGTCCAAGTGGGTCATATCTGATGCCAGTGAAAAAAAGAGAAATTACATCAAGTATTTCAATATATCTGCCACCCCTGCATCACAGAAGTCCCAACACACAGCCAGTCTAGCACTAGCTTGAAAATTGTAGTAAATTAAGCTAGCCATGGGTAAATCACTGGGCGTTCTGTTACTTAACAAATTGTCTTAGACCAAACAGATTGATAATATAACTAAGATGGGAAATTCTGTTTCTGTAGTAAAATGTGTGCCGCTTTTATGTCACCTACTTTAACTAAATTGGCGATTCAATCCTTAGTCTTGTCAGTCTTGGAGTACTGTCCAGTAGGGCTGGCAAGATTACCCGATATGTTTCGATACGCGGACACGCGCGTGCACGATTCGAGTGAATGAAAAGTTTGGAATGATATTGCGATGCATCGGTTATTGAATGTTTATGTCAATTAAAACTCGACCCGTTCAACAGAATATATATTTTACTCGCAACTGTTGCTATTTATTTGGGTAAAGTTTTTCTTTTCTCAAGACCCCCGTTAACGCGCGCCACAGATTCGCGGATGTGTACACTGCACACTCACAATGAGCTCTGCGGATGAATACTGTAGCGTCTGTATCTGAATGTGACAGAGTTAAAGGGGAGGTGATGACATGTGGTTTCTAACAGAGATTTATTTCTGTGGTTTCTAACATCTACTTTTTGCTACATCAGCTGTATTGAATATTGCCATACATATCGCAGATACTTAAACAGTGAGATAAATATCCAACAGCGCATCCCAGAATACCTTGCACAGGTGTCTCTTAAAGTGACAGAACCTTTTACCGTGTTACCTCCACAAATACATTACATTACAAACTGATTGAGCAAGGGACCAAGAAGTTCATTGCTAGAAACATACAGAGAAACAACTTTGGAAACAAAGAAGTTTTTCACTGTCTGTCTGTGAGGCACATGTTCTGAAACTGAACTAAAGACACTTTGTAAAAAGTCATGGTTTTATTTGATAAATAATCAAGCTCATTGAATTGCACTGTATATTTATTTTTACCAGAATGAATGTGTTGAATCGGAATGTGTTTAATCGCTCTGTATCTTGATTTGGGTGTGAATCATATCATATCACATCGAGAGGTACTACACACGTACCTTTAATATATCGGATTAGAGATGCTGTATCCTGTCAACATTACAACTAAGATTCCCAATCCTACTGCCCAGTAGTACAGTCAAATATGACACTAGAAAATATTAAAAAGTTGCAAATTGCACAAAATAGAACCACTTGCACTGCACTGCTGAACTGGCTACAGAACAAATATTATCATGATGCATAACCACCTGCTCTCTGAAAAAGATGACTTTATTCACTGTTGGTTTTCTTTAGAAATATTACTATAAAAAAAAAAAAAAATCACCTTGTACAAAAATGTTTGTTTTAGTTCGGACAGACATAGCTATGCAACCAGAGGTCGTTTTACATGACCCAGATCAAGACCAAACACAATGAAACAAATAATTTCAGGTTGGCACCACCTCAGTCAACATCAGTTGTTTTAAACATGTCACCTAGTGACGCCTCTGATGAAGATAGAAGTTTGTTGTCAAAACATATCAAATATGTTTGACAAATTATGTGTCTAATATAAAAAAAGTCTAAATAAATGGTAATATACAGAGCTATGCAAGAATGAACAAACTACCAGAACACATCACACAAGGAAACTGCAAAATTAAATTTAAGAAGCTAGTGAAGAAGCATCTATATGATTGATACTTGGGCTAATTGAATATATGGACTGTTTATACTAGACTGCTGCTGACCTAAAGGAGCGGTCATGTCTGTATCTTGTCTGTTATTTATTTTTTTTCGTGTTATGTTGTATATGAAAAATTGTTTCCTATAATTATATAGTATGTTATTTGCATTAGTAGTAAAGATTATTGTAAGCACCCCAGAAAGAATATCTGTAGCTATGGTACAGCTAACAGGGATCCTAAATAAAGAAAAAAAGCTGCCAGATCAATCAGTCTTCGACATGAGAGTGACCACAGGACCAACAGCACACATGACCTCAATGAGATAAGGTGAAAGTGATGAAAGTTTTCCAGGTTGCTATAGTGCACCCATGTCCACATTTAAAGGAGAAAAGCAGTTGACAGAAGGTGTCATGCTCCTTCAGGATCACACAGGGATTTTAACAGATGGCCTGACCCAAAGTGGTCCTTTTAGGGTTTTTTTTTTTTCCTGCCGCCTCTGTTCGCTCATTTAAATGCCCTGCATCACAATTACAGCTCATGTATTAATGCATGAGATATGTTGTTTTGCAAACATGTCAGTCTAAAGCAATGGGATTCCTCCTTTACATTGTTTGATTTTTCAAAGGATGTATGTTGCTTTCCCTCTAATGCTCTCCTGCGAGTGACTGAAAGAATTAATTCAGACAAAAGAAAGGAGCTGGAAAGATGAAGGAAACTGTTTGATGTTTAAAAGGGAGTGGCAGAAAGGGGGAGACATAGGAGGGAGGTTAGAGCGACTTAGCAGAAGGCAGTAGTCCCTGTGTAAATATGCATTATGTAAAGCTTTTAATAGATTTCCTGTGGGTTTTAAAAGCAAACCTTTTTTGGTCTGGCCCCATCCTCCTGTCAAACAGCAATAAGCAGACAGCTTTAAAAGTCTCTAATTATTCACATAAACATACGCAGGCACACACACATGTCCCTGTGTAGCCCAGAGAGGCCACAGCCTGTCAGCTTTCTCCTGGGGGGGCACTTTTCTCGTATTAACAGTACTACAAGAGGTCTGGCCTTATACAATATTGAATGTGGAATAAAGTACAAAAAAAAGTTTCTGCTGTTTTTCTCTTACTCATCACCTTTTGAACTTCAAGACACCTGTTATGTCTCTGCTTCCTAGATTCTACAAAACTGCCTCTGTCTCTCTGCTGCTATTTCACTTGGCTTCTAAAAGCACCGTTTCTCTCTGCTGTCAAAGCTTTAAGTTCCACTATTCCTCTGCCACTACCCATCCCTCTGACCCCTCTGCTACTTCTGCCATCAGCCAAACAATACAAACAACTCTATTATGTATTTTATTGAAAGACAGCCATGTGTCTTTTTGTGCTTGTTTCTCTGTAATTTTGGGTAAAACACTGTTTCATCTGCGTGTTATGAATCACCAAACATTCCCTGCTGCTACGAGTCTGCAGTCACTCAAGCAGTAGCGCACAGAATACAACTGTAAAAGGAAAAAATGTTCGCTTTGTTTCTTTGGTCTTGGTTTTTCATAAGGTAGATGGATCAATGGAAACAGATTTTTATTAATATGTACTTTTTGTTCAGTAACTAATAAAAAAAAACACAACACAACAAAAAACCAGAAAAGATAAAGTCATACATTTACATTTTGTGACTGAAAAAAGAAAACAAATGCATTCTTAACAACTGAACAAATTACACTCTTCTCACAACTGTAACACTGATTTTGTTAAGTGCTTTCTGTAAAAAGGTACTATTAGGGCCTTTTCACTTCTCGTATTTTTTTTTTTTTTTTCCAAAATGGAAACCCTGCAAACCATTCATGCATGCCTCAGCCTGGATCAGATCCAGAATCTATAAGTAGAGAAAACATTTTCCATTTCCTCTATTTCCTCCTCTTAATTTGTGTTTTTCTTTTTTGATTCTCCAGAGACTGTCCCTACAATACATAGTCAATATGTCAAAATATAAGAACTATTTTTTGGAATAAAAGGTATGAAAAAATAGATTCTTCCTTGTTTTTTTTGTTGTTGTTTTTTTATTTGGTTAAAAAAAAAAAAAAAAAAAAAGCATCACACCGCAAACAAAATGAGGTTTAGTGTCCATATGCATATCTGGCTATTGACATTTAACATACATACAAAATCATGAATAAAAAATACCATTATAACGTGTAATCCTAAACCTGATAGTTCAACTTGAGATGCAGCTCCTCATACATGCTGTTACTCCACACAGACACATTTCTATGAGGTTGCCTTCACACATCTCGTTTTCCACCACTCTCCGATATCATTTCTCTCACACACCCATCTGGTTGCACTATCAACCAGAACACAAATCAGACTTTCTCTTTCTTCCCCTTCTCCTCCGGGAGACTGTCTCCCTTTCGCAAAATCTGGTGCAGCCTTCTGCGTTCCTGCTGGCAGCAAGGCACTGACAAATGGCCGCTCGGTGCACCCACTGACGAGCAATCGCAGCAACTGACACTGTAAATCCCCTTTGGATAGAAAAGTAAGACGTGATGTTCCTGGCAGAAGCACACTAGGGTATATACAATACTACTCAGCTTACTCCCCCCGGGCATATAGGAGGCACATTCAAGCTCCCTGTTGATACATCATATTAATACAGGAGCTTTACTGAACGGCAATGTTGAAATTCAGCGTTGAATGAATGATCAAAATGACATTCCCTCTGTGACTATCACAGGAATGCTATTGCTTGTCGGCTTTTTATGAAAACTCTTTCTGAATTTATAGCAGGCACTTAGGTTTCTCCCTGAAAAGCTGACCTTCCTCTGGCCATTACTAATTTGTACTGAAAAAAAGTGAAGAAACAGTTAACCCTTTGTTGGGCAAGTGCCTGTTATTGATAATATCCACATGCATTACAAGACAGTAGCTTCTTTTACACAGCACTTCTGCTAAGGGAATATTTTGCCCATATTTCAGAACATCTGTGTAAACTAAATGATGGAATCATTTGGTCCCACCTCTGTACACCTCTGGAGGTAGTAACAGAGAAACAGATAAAGGTGAAACCATGAAATAAATAAATAAATAAATAAAAGGAACACCTCTCATTCCGCAACCAAGGCGTGACGTTTCAGTGACATATTGTGTGTGTGACCCCCGTGCTGGTGGGATTTAAAAATGTACAGTAAACAAACAGATCCATGCAACCAGAAAGACGTCAAACTGGGGAGACTAAGATCCATGAGCTGTCGTCACTTCGGGTGAAGGACTCTATTCATGCTAACATTTGTGGAACAGTGAAAGATGGGCCGACTCTGGAGAGGTTAGAAACACTACTATGCTATGGGGTAATTATATGTCACACTATATACACAGCTGCATCACCGCCCCTTTGATTCCGGAATGCAGGTCTGATGTGTAAAAGTCCAGCCGGTCTCACCCCTGTTTCTCCTTTGGCTTGGCTGTGGAAATCGGTCAGTGGTGGAAAAAAGGTGGGATCAACATCTCACCTTTTTTCCGGGATCTCTGTGTAAAAGTGGGTAGTGACAGCAACAGTTACAGTGAGGACAGTGACGCAACAATCTCAGGTCTACAAGGTCTGTAAGGTCCACCTGTGCATGAACAGTGAGTGTATCTGCTTTGTTAGGTACCATGAAGTAATGGTACTAATGCAAGGAATGACGTTCAAAGGGATCATGTGGACGTGGACAGGGGTCTGGATCAGCACTAATGTTGGTGTAATACTCTAAAACACATGTTCTTTTCACCTTACATGTGCTTTTCTTGTATTTTTTATATACATTTCTTGGAGTTTTTTTTTTTTGCCACATATGTCTACAGAACTAGATATGGTAACTTCATTAACCTTGATTTTTTACATTTACAATACAATTATTTGAAAATTTCCCAAAAATGAATAAAGTCTTCTTATGTCCTGCAATAACACACTAAGGTTCAAATGTAGAATTTCAGAGTATTTCTGTGAGTGAGTATAAAGGGTTAAGTACAGTGGGTAGGTACAAAGAGGAACAGGGATTTCAAAGGTATGGGTCTGAAAGAAGAGATTATGTGTAAAGAAGTAATGAGAAGTCATTTCACAGAGAGGAGAGCAGCAAAAAATGGAAGACAAGGTTCATATGAGCTAGATTCCAGCCTCATCAACTACTGTAATGAGGGTTTGTATAATCTGCCATCTGTCCCACAATTACATGTCTTCTGTCATGCCAGGAATATAACATGAGGGGGATGGATATGTTTTCAGTGCATGATGGAATTTTTTTTTTTCTTCGACAGTCTGTCTGCTATTTGCCTGTTAAACATTTTGAACACGCATGGAATAGAGGACAGGCTGGAGATAAATTAGAAGAGACAAATATTGCGCTTCATCCCCTGCATCCTTCCACTGCCGAATCACCCTCACGTTACTGGAGGGGGAGGGGCTGCATCGGAGAAAGCGAAAGATGTCATCCCTCGTCCGTTCTTCTAGCTCCATGTGTTTCTGTGTGAGGAGCCAGCTGCGATCGCTGCTCCCACCTGAGTCAAGTGCGTGTGTTTTGCCACAGTATCGTTCTCGTTTCCCTCTTGAGTTGTAAATAATAGACTGTGCAAATATACAACTCTAAAAGCTTCTTTTTTCTTCTTCTTCTTCTTTTTTTTGGGGTTTGTGATAAATCTGAGCACATTTACGGCTGTAATTCGAACAAGAAACATGGAAAGAAATGATTAAAGTTCCCTGAAGTGACAATTACTAAGGGGCTTCTAGTAATTTGTAATTGTCTGTGATGTTAATTCTTTGAAAATATGCCATGTCTTTAATTTGTAGAGTAATAATGTCTCTAAAAAATTACCCGCCTTTCACCAGGGATGTCAAAATCTAAATTTGTATATATTCACAAAATAGAGTTGACTTGAGCAGTTAAAAAACTCAACCCGTTTTTCTACAAATTAACCAATTCATTTTGATTTAAGGTTTTAATCACCTTTTAAGAAAATGTCCCAACTTTTCTGGAAATTAGATTTGTACTGTAAATTACCTTGTGTGTTATAAATCTCTGTTATCATTGAACTTTTTCTGCTTCTGAGTAATAAAATAAACTGGTTCCCCTGCTCAAACTTATCCTTGTAAGCTTCAGTTTATCATTTTATGTTTGGCTCCTGCTTCTCTCATAAACTAGTCATATTTTGCTGAACCCACTTTTATTAGTCTGTGGTTCCTTGTTTTGTGTGTTTGGACCCTAATCGTTCAAAAAAATTGAATTTGAACTCTCTAGGTCAGGGGTGTCAAACTCATGTTAGTTCAGGGGCCATATTCCGCTAAATTTGATCTGAAATGGGCTGCACCAGTAAAATAGCAACATAAACAATAATATAAACTATGTCAACTCCAAACTTTCCTCTATGTTTCAGAGCAAAAAAAAATTAATTTATATTATGAAAATGTTTACATCTACAAACTATCTTTTCAAACAATGTGAATAACATGAACGAATGAACAAAAAAATAAGTGTAATTTAACAGTATTATGTCTTAGTTTATCATTTCCACATGTACATTATAACGTACAGATCACAGTGGATCTACAAATACAAAAAACATTTAGGAACAGGCAGTATATTGTTAATACATATAATATTGCACTTACTTCTTTTGAGAGATTTCAGGTTGTTCAGGTTATTCACATTTTTTGTGAAATTATACTTTGTTTTAGTGTAAATACATGAAAATGTTTACGTTTGCAAAGAGAAGAATTTGGAGTTGTCATTATTTATATGTTATTATGTTAGTATTTTACTAATCTGACCCACTTAAGATTGAATTGGTCTGAATGTGGAACTTGAGCAAAAACGATTGTTCATATCTTAGTTTAATTTTTGCATTTCATAAATTCATCCAAAGGGCCGAACTGAACCCTTTGACCGGCCAGATTTGGCCCCGGGGCCATATGTTTGACACCTGTGCTGTAGGTGCTGCAAAGCTATGTTCAAAGCTATATTCAATGTGGCAAAAATCGAGTGGATTTCTACAACCTGTTTTAATTCCTGGTTATTTGTTCGGTCTATAACTACTTGCATCACAATATTTGCAAGACTTCCATATTTGTTGATATGTGTAAATGTAAGGACACCAGGAAACTGGTATCAACTTTGTATTCATGAATCCAATCCAGTAAAACACACTCGACAAATAAGATTAGAATGAAATGGGTAAAGGAGTCTGGACAGGTCATCTCCGAGGAGGACTGATTAGATATGTGTTCCATTCAGTCCTCCTCTACCAGCTCGGGCCTTTGGAGAGATCTCTGTTGGCGTAATCTAATGAGATATTTTATAACCCCTAAAATAAAGTATAAAAAGACAGGCGATGTCAGAAGAGGGCTATGTTGGAGGAAATGCGGAGAAAAGCTTGCAGACCATTTTCACATATTCTGGAATTGAGTCATTCGCCCTTATTTTTTAATGGAATAACACAAGAAATTAGAAAAATATTTGGGTAGATATTGAGTGCTCTTTTGTAACAATTTATCTCGGGAACATTGCTTCTCATTTTTCAGCACAAGATAAATACCTTTTATTCATTCATCTTTACCCGCTTTATCCTCACTAGGGTCACGGGGGTTGCATGGAGCCTATCCCAGCTACTTAAGGGCGGAGTCACCAGTTCATCACAGGGCATATAGAGACGTACAATCACTCTCACACCTATGGGCAATTCAGATTAGCCGATCAGTGCACGTCTTTGGATTGTGGGAGGAAACCGGAGTACCCAGAGAGAACCCACGCAGACACGGGGAGAACACGCAAACTCCACACAGAAAGGTCCCAAGGTCCCGCCCGGGAATCGAACCCAGGACCTTCTTGCTGTGAGGCATGAGTGCTAACCACTGCACCATGAGATAAATACCTACTAAAAATATTATTAGCAAAGCAAAGCTAGCAAAAAAACGATAACAAGAAGAGGGCTGCAACCCATACCTCCAACAGAGACTGATGGATATTGTAAAGAGTATCGAAAACATGGTTCTCTGACCTTCTCGCTTAATCAGAAGGGAGAGAAATCCGCACAAAATTGGAAAAAATGGACAGTGTTTGCATCTTTCGATTGTGTAATGTAATGCACTGTATGAGCCTGACATGTATTTTGATCTTCACAGAATTGTGTGAAATATGTATGACTAATTCTTGGTTTTGCTTGTACCGTATGTACATGATTATAAAAATGTTTAATAAAAATAAAGTATAAATAAATAAATAAGGTCAAGATTTCCAATAAAACAAACTTCAAGCCAGTTATCTAAAATGTTCAGTTGTTGGTTGTATTAATGAACACAAGTGGCTGAACAGGACAGAAAGCATGGTCAACAACCTGGAGGGGGTGGGGCGTGAAGTGCCTGATTTGCATTTAAAGGGCCAGCGCTCAAAATGACCTTTCTGGTGTCATTACTCAGAAATAGGGTTGAAGACGGACCTGTGGAGTAGAATTAATGAAGAATTCAGACCCAAGCAGAGCATTTACAGTTTATATAGACCACAGGGAAATGTTTGAAAATGAAGAATTCCATTTAAAAAAAAAAAAAAAAAAAGCAAACTATCACTCCTTTAAAGGTGGGCCAGCTTCCTGTCTGATCTCAGTCCCAAATCAGCGTCCTTGACATACTCATGCCCTTGGCTGATAAAGTCCACCAAACAGCTGCATGTCTTAGCTAATCCTCAGTCACCTCTGGCACCGGATGGAGGTCCTCATTAAGACACTAACAGTGTCAAAAAACAATCTGCTGACACCATCACAGGTCACAAACCTGGCACTGTTTCTATCCTACAAAATACCAAGATTTGTATGTGTCAGTATTTCACCCTGTCTCTTCATATGTGTGTGCGCATCGAGCAATATAAAGTGGTTATATTTTCCTTGTACACAACAGCTGAGTATTTGTGTGTGTGGCTTCTGGATGCGTGTATGACCTTTGCCACTCGGTGACAGCTGGCATATGGCACCACTCTACCTCCACCAGCCAGAATCTACGTCTGACAGTGCCAGCTCAGCGGCCCCTCAGACCTCTGCCATGTTGGCTGTGCACCAAGAAAACAAGTTAGTGCTGGTAATTAGGACAGATCGCTAGTGAGGAAAGTAGAGGAAGAAGAGCTGCTGCACTCCATGGTTTCTGACAGACTTGGCGCGAGCCTGACATAACAGCACTCTGATATCAGGGAGGAAGAGATGCACAAATGAATGAAATCTCAGAATTACCCCGGATATGCAGAATATTCAGGGAAACCAAAATGGCACATTGCCTCATATGAAAGCTGGAAATAAGTCAAGTAAATTGCATGCGAGCTTTGATTCTAGTCGGGTGCAATAGAGAATGAAACTGGTGTTGATTTTGCAAAATTTATTTCTGTTTTGAGGTTGTTTCTCTCTCTTTTTTTTTTATCCAAATGATGAATAAAATACATATGTGTTTTGTCGTTTAAATGTCTAACTGCAAAGGAATCCTGTGGTTTTTAGACATTTTCATGCAGAAAAAAAGATAAAGAAAAATCAGGCAACAGAATAACAAGATCATCAAATATAGTCTCTCACTGTAATCAAGCCATGACATTAATTTACATTTTGGCATTTAGTCTTTGTGCTCCAGATTCACATAGCAAGTTTGGCGCCAGTCCTAGTTTATTCATATCAATAATCCAAATAGCTTGGTTTGAAATGTCAAAGCCTCTATGTACATTAAGATGCAGCTCCGCCAATACTCCGTTAACAGATGCTTCTTGGTCATGACATTGAGAAACAGATGTCATCTAGATGCAATAACTTGCAAAGCCAAAATGACAAAATGAAATATATTTGTTACGTGACAGATTTTGCTTCGTAACATTTAGTGACAGACACAGAAAGATGTGCGACGATGTGGGTTTTGACTGGATTTTGTGTTCAACCAAATAACTGCGTTGAAAGGGTGATTTTGTGTTTGATGTATTGCGCAGCTGAGAGGAGAAATAATGACAATACCAGGCTTACTCTAGACACCCTCACCCTGGAGAGTCTGCAGATATAAAACATCTCCTGTATTATTACCAGGCCCGTACTGTGTTCAGTTGCCCTGTAATGCTGTGAAGAGCAGAAGATTACATACTGTACATAACACTTTGTGGAAGCAGAAACATAGCGGAGAACAAGTCAGCTTATAATAAAAAAAATCCAGCAAAAAAGTATCACTGCGGTCCAAATGTTTTGCTATAAAATAACTTGAATAGCTGTTTTCTATTATCAATCTTGTGCTCCGAGTGTCTGAACTTTTTCTTTTCCGTTTGCCTTGAACAGTGGTGCTCAGTAGAGATAGTTAGACTTTACCTCAGGTATAAAGCGACTAATAAATCATATTTTGTAGATTTGCTTTGCACACTTACACCAACACACACACACACACACCCACACACACACGCTCCTTTAATTAAAGTCTGTTGAACAGGTTACAAATCTGGAGTCGCTTTTTCTTATCACAAATCCGCTGTTTAATTGCCCTGTCTGCGTCTCCCTTTGTTACATTGGATGTACAAACTACATCAGTAAGTGAGCTGAGAAATTAGAATGAATCACATTAACTTGTAATCTTAAGGTCAGAGGTGCCCTTAAATATAACCTGCTAATCGTCTTGGGTGAAATATTATTATCTTCATGCAATAATTTATCATCATAACCAGCCGGTACATTTTGTTCTTGCCATAATAGTATCAGTGAACAACCGGGTCTCTATTTGTCCTTCATCATCAACTGCACTTTAAAGGACAACTGAATGAAATGCATTTGCACATAAATTATCTTTAGGGAAATTCAAATGCTGGCACTCAATTACAAAGCCCATGATGAAGGGTTGTTAATAAAACTATTTCTGCAAAGGTCAATCACTAATGAGGGTCTGATGAATGCATGAGTGTCCTTCCCAGGTCTAACTGATGAGTCACTCAAATGCCAAAGAAAAAGAGAAATAATAATCTTTATCTGTCTGTGAGATGAAGAAGATAGGTTAAAAAGGCAGGAAGAATGGGTGCAAGAGTGAGATGGAAATAATAATAATACCGGAGAGGAAATAATATGATTTGTACCTCTGGTTTCCATGGCAATTTTTTGTGGCGCTGGCTGAGAAACTTCCGAATGTGGCTATGGCCTCTGCCCTCAGCCCTCCCGGTGATTGGCTCTTCATCCTGGAAAGAGAAAATCACAGAAAAAGACACATTTATTCCTCTTCACTACAAGATATAAAAGAAAAACCAAAAAGAAATAGTCTGATTTAACCGTCAACGTGTACACGCACACATCTATTTATTATCACCGTATCATGGCTCCTTTCCATAAGCTGCATAACTGATGATGTAGATAAGATAATGTGGCATCATTAGTTACTGATCTTTTTGATTCATGGACCTTTAAGATGGATAAAGATGTACATTATGTGCAGTTGAAAGAACCCTAAACATGCTGACACACACATATACACACAAACCCATACTGCCAAGAAGGGAGTCAAAGATATAAGACGGTTATTTCCCCCAGAGGGTACTATAAAGACACTGTGGAATTTCCTCTGCTCTATTCATTCCTAATCCAGCGTTTGACTCGCCAAGGGCATAATCTCCAACATACTCTAACCATCCACCCTGCCAGCCGAGATCTTCTCCCAAGGGAGTCTGAACTCTCCCCCTGATCTGGGATTTAGCCCAGTGCTGTGGCCAGAGCGCAGCACCTCTGCAACCAGCTAGAAGGCATGATGGGGTGACGGGCAGGACAGAGAAGAGGGGAGTTCAAGATCTCTGCCAGCTATGATGAGATAAAAGGCTGCAGGGCTCCCACAGGAGAAAGTGAGGTGTAGACCTGTTAAATGAGTAGCAAAGCATCCTCCATTTAGCACCGGTGTCAAAAATGAGGCATACCTCTACCCAGAGATTCAGGAAAGAATTTCATGCCCCCAAAATGAGTAACTGTTGTTGATAAGGCACCACCATTTGCAAAATAAATAAATATATATGTAATGATAGTAAATAAAATAAAATCATGGGGAGGGGGGATTTTGGAGTGGAAGAAGCAAAAAGACAGAACTGTCAGATGCCAAGCCTTTGATTACTTTTTTAACTTCCAAGGGAGAGAGATGAAGGAGGGCAGGGAAGGTAATGATGAAAAAATGTGACAACACGCTCTCCTCCAGTCTGCCAGCAGAGGAACGTAAAGTGCCTGATGTTTCTTCACGCCCAGAGAGTCACAAACACACTAGCGCACTAGCATTGTCTGTCACTCACACACAAACACTCTGAGTCACAAGCAGAACCAGTCATTGAAGGAAACATTCATATTGCATCAGTTGATGTCTGTCACGAACCAAGATAGAGCATTAATAAAAACTATGAGATGGAACCTAGAGGTCAGTAAAATCTAAATCATGAATCTTGTGCAAATACTGGTATACCAACTTCAACCTTTAGCTCTTGCAGGAAAAAGTATTTCTTCATATTTATGCTGATGTAATGCTGCAGTGTAATGTTTGGCTTTGCAGATAACACTTTATTTGCATACTGTAATATAAATAATAATGAGAAACCTTTAACTAAATTACAGACCTTAAAAGTGCTCTTCTTGTTCTTTCTCAACACTGCAGCAGTAAAAATAATGAATACAGGGTTTTGTTTTTGTTTTTGCATTAACACTTTATACTTCTGACCATTAGTTTACTTTTGATATGTTATTTTCTTGTCATAAACACCGAAAAGCTTGGTACTGCTGTCAGTTTTAGTAAAGTGGTGAGTGTGGATTGTTTCTGCAGCACTGTTGTGAGCAAACCAGCAGCCAAAAGCTTTTTTGTTGCATTGCCAGCTAATCAGCTTTCATTATTAGAACAGGTGTGATGACTGTATGGAAGAGGATGAAAGATGATCTGTTTAGCAAAAAGGACTTTGTGAAGTCCGGTTAGTGACTTTAATGGAAAGTGACTGCTTTAAAAGCAATAATGTGTTGTCAACCCTAAAAAGAATAAGCTCTAAATCACTGTCTGAGTTTGGGCTGTAATTCACACTGACACTACTTTTTTAAAGTGCTGGCTCAGCTTGAGGCAACTCAAAGTCTGCATATCGATGCAATACTAAAAGGTACAGTTAAACTCATTGACCTGAGGTTGCACTACATCCTTCATCAGCTGTATCTATTTTTCCCTATTGCGGTTATCGACTTAACACTTTGGTGAGATGTTGTCATCACTTACAGCATCCAGCAAATATTTGTAACATTTTGCATGAGTCATTATTTAAGAGTTACAGTCTCTAACTTATAAGCAGGTCTACAATTTTCTGGCACTGGGCCCAGAAGTGTGCTATCGGGTTACACTGGAAATTAGAGGCTTTAGGGCCTGTCAGATGGCCTTATGTGTTAAACACTGCACAGAAGCAAAGCACAGAATATCAATCACACTGATGAGATAATCTATTTATCATATGTTTACAATGCATTTTACCTTGTTGACTTTCAGTCAAATGGAATGATAAATGATAGAGAACAGTGTGTGTATTTGGTGGCTATGGGAGTAATGCATCAGAGACAAAAAGAGCAGAAAGAGAGTTGCAATTAATTACAGCTAAACTAAGTTGTTTCATGTATAAACATGCATGGCAGAGTTGTTAATCTCAAAAGGACTGACTGATTAGCTGTCTGATCAGCAAGGTTTTGGCACCCACTAGCCATCCATACGTCTGTCTCACCAATCAAACGCCTCGCCGGAGACAGTGCAAGCCTCCCACTTGTGTGAAGCGCTTCCAG
>JAQQZY010000024.1:8784179-8786679 GCA_030068375.1 Ostorhinchus rueppellii | reverse complement strand
CATGAAGTAACTCACTCTGCATGTCCCATGCACACACAAACAAACACACAGCTCTCATCACATATTTAGTACTTACTCAAAAAAACATACACATTAAAATGTTGAGGTGAATTATGCAAGAAAAAAAACATCTAAAATAACTAAAGCCTATAAATTATGTGCTGCTACCATTATAAATACACGCATCCATGCTCAAAAGGTCATATATTACTGAGTCTGCGTATGTGGACACGTGTTTTCCGTGAGCAAATTAAACATGTGACTTCAAGGAAACTTGTTATGATCAATAAACTATCAGGAAGTCTTTACTGTCCGTGTCTGTAAGTAAATCTACAACAGAGATAGTGCAGAGATGAGCTTAAACTACAATCAATACTTACATGTTCTTATCTTACACTTACTGATTAAATACACAGAAGAACACCCTCATCTATGAGCGCTACAACTCTACTTCCTGTTCTGAATACACACAGGAACAATAATATATGGGAACACATAGCAAGTTGATATTGATTACAACAAAACCTCTAGAAGAAGGTCCTAGACGACATGCAGTTTGCCATTTTGCCGGCGCATTTGTGTTTATTCCCTTTTTATTCCACTTACCACAGTAATTAAAAGCTACAATAAACAGAAATTAGAAGAAGGCAAAATAAAAAACAAACAACATGGTGCTAGATTTGACAAACTTTAAAACAGAACCAATAACAGACCTCTTGAGACCACTTGCATATATTGGAACAAGCTGACTGGTTAAAAAATAACTGCCTATCTGAACTTTAAGTCATATTTCTCTCGTACATGCACCCCATTCTGTAACCATAAGTGTACAGCTGCCTGTATGATTTAGTTCTGTTTCACTATAAGCATATTAACCCTTTCATGCATAGTGGCCGATACAGTAGACAGCTATTCTATGGCTGTTCTCTTGTATATTCATGGTTTTTGTTGTTTTAGTTTCATATCAGCCAACACTGCACCATCCTATACCCTGCAATTAATACCATTACTGTAACTTTGCTGTTCTTGAAAAGTGACATGTTTGAGTGTAAATGAATAGCGTGTTGTTATTATACTGTAATTAACATTTATTTTAACCAATTTTTTTTTGCATATTATCTCTGTCAAATGAGTAATGGCTAATTCAAGAGGGAAAATGAGTGAATTAATCTATAAGGCACACAACAATCTACTTCCACCCTGCATACAGGGGCTGTTCTCAGTCAGAAAGTCCCAGTACAACCTTAAGGGAACCTGAATGTCCAACAAATCAAAGGCAAGAACCAACACAAAAGGCAAATGTATATCGGTAACTGGAGTAAAATTACGGAAAAATCTGGATAAAGAAGTAAAAACATGCTCATCAGTGACAACATTTAAAACAGGGGTGTCAAACTCATTTTAGTTCAGGGGCCATATCGTCCCAATATGATCTCAGGTAGGCCAGACAGGTAACATAATGACATATAAATAATATGAGCTCCATACATTCTCTATGTTTTGGAGCGAAAAAGTGAAATTTCATCATGAAAAATTTTACATTTACAATATATCCTTAAAAAAAAAGACTAACATGAAGAACTTTGGAAAAAACTGAAATTTCTTAAGAAAAAAAAGTGCAATTTTAATAATATTCTGTCTCAGTTTATCATTTACAAATGTGCATGACAACTTACATCTACAAATATACTGAACATATAGAAACAGGCAGAATATTGGTCCAACTACACCAAAGAGAAGACTGAGTGAGTTGTCATCATTTATAGGTTATTATGATAGTATTTTACTAGTTCTGACCCACTTGAGGTTGAATTGGGCTGAATGTGGAACTGAAATTAAAATTATGTTAATGTCCTTGATTCTTTATATCGTCAGTGTAATTTTTGCATTTCACTAATTCATCCCAGGGGTTCGGATTTGGCCCCTGGGCCGCATGTTTGACGCCTGTGACTTAAAAGGATGTTTAAAACTAAAGTTTTCAATAAATATAAAATATTAGAATAAAGTAAGACAATTGTCAGTATGAGTCTAAGATTTTTGCTTAGATTGTTTTTTTTAAAGCTGCACCATCTTGTTATCCTGTTTTGTTTCTGCAATTTTCTTTTTTGTAAATAAATACGGTAGGCATAAAGAAGCAGTCGCGTCAGCCTACACCTTTTCGCCCATGTTCGATATGGAAATCCAAACTGTATGTATGCATGCATCATATTCTATTAAATGGACGAATAAACTACTACTACTACTATTAGAGGATGTTAAAATGTGAGAAAACATCAGATTAGCAGTATTAAAAATGTTTTTATTTGATAGATTTCACACTGTATATTAATAAATGCATGTTTATTTGCTTCAAAAACTAAACACATGGTGTCCATGAAACTCCATGAAAAATAGGTTCATAATTTATTTTTTTCACTTGTATTGTTTTTTTCATGCCTAAAGAGGAATAAAAACACTTGGGGGGGGGGGGGGGTGTCTATATTAAGGCTCTCGTAACACT
>JAQQZY010000024.1:8773926-8784079 GCA_030068375.1 Ostorhinchus rueppellii | reverse complement strand
CAAAGGAATGATACAAGGACCAATCGATTAGATTTTGGTGAAGATCAAACACTACCTTGGTGGAGGTCTGCACTCTCTGAGTGCTTTTCTAGTTAATAACATGCTTTACAAACAGTTTTTTTTTTTAATATCCTGAGAAAAATTGTAGTTTAGGTTAACAATAGACAGCTAGAAAGTAGCCATTATCTAACTTTTACAACATAAATCGTCGACGTAACTGAAATTGACTGAACGCTATACCAGCATTTGACCAAACTGAGGTACAAGAGGAAAAATGAGTGAGTCTGTCACTGCAGCAGCAACTAAGACATGTCTATTTATCTGCAGCTATTGTGAGCAACAGGACAAGACAAGTTCTGCAAGAAAAGAAAACACAAATAAAGTCAAAGGCAAAGTCATTGTATTTCTTTATCTGTTCTACCTGCTTGCATACTGTGTTTAAAAAAAAAAAAAAATCCACCTAGGTACTTTTGTGAACCCTTTAATTAAAATGTGAACCTCAGGCCACTAACCTATCAAACCAACCAAAAATGACCAAAAAGGACCATCTGGTTGGCATTAGATAAGCAGCGTAATCATAAGGCCATGCAAGCAGACAAGCACGGTTACATTTAGAACTTAGTGCAAACAAGACATATTGACTGCAATGTGTGTTAGCAGCACATTTCACATGCACTACCTGTGATATAAGGGTGCCCTACTGCTCACCCAATTCCTGCAACTGACGTTTTTGCTGACCTGCACTCTTCTGCGTCCTGGTTTAGTATTTTCCTCCCTCCATCCTTCTTCTTTAGGCAATTTGCCAGACTTTCCCTTATACTGAGGGAGGCTGTTAATATATTGTGATCTTACTTTTTTCTAAGTCAGGAGAGAAAAGAACACTTAATATAAAACCTGACTGGACGTATAAAGAATTACTTAATATTTAAGTTCTTTAAGTGCTCTTTCGAATGTTTGCCAAGCATTCCATTCATTTCTCATTTAAAGACCTGCTACTATCCCAAACTAACCTGGATTAATGACTACAGAATGACTTATTATCCATCACAATGAATATAATCCTCAACTTTTCCTCCCAATTGAAGCGGAGATGACTTCAAAGCACAAGTAAAAGACTAAGCACTGGAAGTTGAAAACATTTCAAAGGAAAAACGTGCTAATTTGGTAATCTGAACGAAACAAAGCAGTTGCTAAAATAAGCACAAAAGTTAAGAAAAAGAGTGAAATGGTTTGCTTTGCTGTGCTTTGTTTTACTGAGGTTTATGTGGGAAGTTTACCAGTGGGAGGCAGGGGAAGACTCCAGACTCTAGACTCTTTACTTAAATAAACACAAGGATGTGTCAGCAAAGCCTGTGACACAAGAGGACCACTTCGACTCTGATTTTTACCTTTTCATTCCACTCGCACTATTCATGTTGCTACATTTATACTTTGCATGTTTTTCTTGCATGTATATATGTATTTCTGAAAACCAACATCTTTGACCTCCACAATGTTAGTGCTTTAAAAGACCTGCTTTGCTTCAGGAAACACTCTTTCACTGTTTTGTTGCTTCCTGCTGCATGTTTCCTCAATAGTCCTGTCAGTGCAAGTCAAGCAGACAGGATAGACATGAGCAGCTTTGAGCAGCAGGCCTCCGGTTAATAAACTGTGTCAAAATAAATGTCTCTCCGGCTCTCTCCTCCAAAGCACACTTCATCAACTGCACACCTGTTAGGAGCTCTCACATCCACCTGTTGCTCTACCCCTTGTCAAAGCCTTTTTTTTTTTTTTTTTTTTGAGTCTGCCTAACCAGCGCTTTCTCTCTTTCTTCCCTTAAACGTGCCTTCATGTTCTTCTTTTTTGCATATTCATCTACAAACATCCCTCATCGCCTTTGTCACCAAGACAACAAGACAGACAAACTGTAATTAAAATTGCCCCTGCTGCTTTGTGTTTAATGTCCCTGTCAACCCATTGTAGCCTTGGAGCCACTTCACAGTAACATGCTGATTCCATTTGGCCTAACAGTTCTTTCATATCGCCAAGTCACACTGCAAACTGCTGAACCGGGGTCACCGTTCTGCAGTTTGATTCATGGAATTATGCAGCTATAGCTTACAGTGGGGAAAGCCTTAGATAATTTTCTGGTAGTGGCTACTTCCACAGTACTGTGGCACAAAATATTGGTTTTTCTATTGCCACAAAGCCAATCGGATGTTAGCATTTGTACTAGAGCTAATCATGGATACTGTTACATGAACTCATTATCCTCGTGTTGCCACAGTACTGTGATGATATATGGCATATACTTCAGTGCATTCTTTTGTGCGTTTTGCTACCACAGTACCGTGGCAACTGATGGACGAAACAACAAATTAGTGATAATATAGAATAGGAAATATTGTTCTAAATCCTCTAAATGTTGTTTTATGGTGTTCTTTGCTCTGTGCAGTCAGTGAGATTGAGGCTGGAGAAAGTGGGCGGAGCTACATGTTAGATGCAGCAGTGTACCGTGTGGCTTCTCAGTTCTGTGTCAGTCCTGTGT
Source organism: Ostorhinchus rueppellii (assembly GCA_030068375.1). Lineage (NCBI taxonomy): Eukaryota > Metazoa > Chordata > Actinopteri > Kurtiformes > Apogonidae > Ostorhinchus > Ostorhinchus rueppellii. The sequence goes on along the minus strand of JAQQZY010000024.1, from coordinate 8,781,552 downwards.
GAGTTGTGTATTAAGTGCTGTGGTCCAAATTCTACACTCTGAATGTTGTCCCGGTGGCTGATTTATATCAATATTGGATTTTACCTATCTGCACCCTTGGCACCATGCCCCACCATTTGAAAATCTGCAGGAAAATAATGCTACTTCAACAAGGAATTGAACCTAAGTCTTCTGTGTTGCAATTAAAATGTTACTGACTGAGCTAAATCTCCACTGTCTCTGAGTCTGACCTATTTGCCATCTGATTGCCTTGGTACTTTTGGGGATGTAAGAAGTTACCAGTCTAGACATGATATAACGAGGGCACTGATTGGCTCTGTGGTAATAGACAAACCAATATTTCGTGCCACAGTACTGTGGTAGTAGCCACTTCATATTTTCATGCTGATGATTTGACAGACAGCATTTTTGACATTTTTCACTGGAACTCAGGAGATGATCGTATCACCACCAAACACTGGAGTTTTGTCAGCAGAACCATCTTTTTTATTAATCCACCAGATTCTCAGAGTTTTCCACTGTTGTTATCTTCTCCATCCAGAACAAGACAAACTCACGCAGACTTTCAGGTCAAGTGGAAATGTACTATTTTGTGACTTAGGTGAGAACAAACTTTCTGAGCCAAATTATTTCCGGCAGAAATGCTCCGAACACTTGAAAATTGTGTCTGAGGATCGTATTCATTCAATGTCGGTGGAGAAGGGGTGACTCTGGAGCCATATGGGTCTTGCCCCTAAAAACAAGACATCATTTCAGTTCTAAAAATCAAATGTCAGAATATTTTCCGGTACAACACTAACGATGGGAACATTCTGTGACTGTCCTCTTGGTATTTATAGTTTTCATGACAATCTACTTAGTCCAGATACTAGATAGCTGCTGAGGTTCTTATTTCTTGTCAGGTTGACCTGTCAGATTCACCAAGAGCTTTGGTTGCATTTTCTCCTCGCCTAAAAAACTCCACCGCATAGAGAATACCAAGATTTTACGTGTTTGCTGATATAAATGGCACCCTTTATCACCTGAGTACCATTTTGACAGTTGGATTGCTTTTCTTGCCTCACTTTCACATTTCATCATCCTACTTCTAACCCCTCTGACATCAGCTCTATTTTAGCACCCAGACAGAAAACTTTACCATCTTGGTTGCATGGGTATTCAATGATGTCTGCACAGGTAAGTGGAGATGGATGGTAGCAAGAAAAGAACAATGAATCTTCATCATAGGCAATCACTGTTCCTCCTCCACCTGTACACACCCACAGTCCCAAGCTGCTCCTTTGTTTTCAGACTCTGCTTGTGCATCTCAGACCTCATACTTCACCCATCCTCAATGTTTCTTAATCCATTTATCCGTCCATCCGTCTGTCCATGCATCGTATCCCTGGACACCAAGAACAAGGCGAAAAGGTAATATATAGCTGATTCCAGGACACTGTGCTCTCCTCTGTTACAGCACGCCCACATTGTTCTCTAGCCTCCATCAATATAAACCAGATGCGTGGTCGTAATTTTATCTTCCTGCAGGCAGCTTGACAGATCATAGATGACACATACTGTACCAACACAAGGTAGGACCACCTGAAATGCTCAAAGAGTCTTCAGGAAACCCACACTAACATTGCTCCTACAATACTCTACATAAAAGTAAATCCTCAAATACTAATATCTGTACAAAAAACATACATATATATTGAGCTTTTATGGTTAGTGTTAATGCATTGGGTGACAGTCACGTACTATCTGGTATGAGGCTTCTGCATATCAGCGAAAATAGTTTGAAAACGTGTTTAATGCAGCTATACAATTATTGCATCCTGAATACCGTTGAATAATTTTAATTCCAGCAGTTTCATGGCCAACGGGAGGACGATGATGGGCTGTGACACAGCGATAGCTAGGGGTCAACTCTTTGAATCTCAGTCAGTATGACTCACTCATCGTCGCCTCTTCTGTGACTGTGTCAGTCAAGTCCATGTCCAATGTTGTGTCTCTCTACTCTGTCTGATTCACTCTCTCAATCTGCCAGGAAGTTCTCACAGTACAACAGGTCATTAGATGCGGTAAGAAGATGTTTCCGAGCTTTTTACTGCTAAAGGTGCGGACAATCTATGAAAACGTGTCTCCAGCTTTGTTGTTGCTTCTATTTGTCAGGATGCTTTTTGCAAACTGTTGGTATTCACTGGGATTTTGCCAGCTGTAGTTATTCAACTTTCTTTTTGTAATTCAGTAACCTCCACTTAGCTGTTGCAAACCAAGCACTTTAGGCTGCATCAATTACAGCAGCATACAAACACTGTTTTGTACTGGCTATTGTGGGTGTGTGTAACTGCTACCCCTTCTACTGGTGTAAATGCAGAAAAAAAAGATATTCAAATCTTCAAGATGCATGGGGTAGCAAAGGAGGGGCAATACATCTTCACAGGATGGCATGGGTGGATGGTACATTGGAATACTCATATGCAGTATGTAAATGCATTCAACCAAAGATCCACTAAAATTATTCAAATTATACATATTTATCTAAACCCACCTTTATTTGTCTTTGGTTCATTTGTGTATTTGGACCCTAATAGTTCATACAGTTTGAATTTGAACCCTCCAGGTGCTGCAAAGTTATCTTTATATTAATTCTGGCAATTCTAGTACTAATTCCTGCTTAATTTGTTATATCTAGAACTAGTTATGTCACAACATGTGCAAATATAAGGTCAAGACTTCCAACGAAAATTACTCTGAGTACGACGTAATTGTTTATCAGCAGCAGCGGTTGTAGTAAAAACTGAAAATATGTCTAAACTTTGAGCCGATTATCTAAAATGTTCAGTTGTTGGTTGAATGGGACAGAGTTGTACAGCCAACAACCTGGAGGGGGTGGGGCTTGAAGGTGCTCATTTACATTTAAAGGGCCAGCCCTCAAAACGTCCTTTCTGGTGTCATTACTCAGAAATAGGGTTGAAGATGGACGTGTGGAGTTGAATGAATGAAGAATTCTAACCCAAGAATAGTATTTACAGTTTATGTAGACCACAGGGAAGTGTTTTAAAATGTATAATTCCATTTGAAAAAAAGCAAAATAGCACTCCTTTAAAACTACTGAACTATTAAAATCATTGTCTGCATCATTATATAACCCAAATGTTCTCAATGCACAAGAGCAACATGACCAGTGCCCAAACTAAGCAGACCCGTGAGTATCTAACAAAAAAAACCAAGGTGAAAATATTCCATGATAAGTACAAATTTTTCTCTTTAAAAAACAAAACAAAACAAAACAATAATTGGCCCAAAGACGTAGTGGAGTGAATGAATAAAACATTTTCTACATCACTTCTGTTCCATTTATTGCTTGTTTCAGTGCTATGTGTAGTTTAAGGAAAATGTGCCAGTTTGTTTTTACAACAGTTTTAAGAACACCAAAGTTAGACGGACAAGGCTGTGCTCTGCCCTTTTGTATATTTCCATTTGATGAAAGCATCTTTGTACTACTTTATATTCAGTGGACAATTATAACTGTCTAACAAGCAGTCAAAGCTGCATACAGAAAGATGTGTTAATACAAAAATAGTGTTAAAACTGCACACAACAGGGCAGCAACACCACTTTCACTAAACTTCCACTAATAAAATAACAAGTACAAAACAGATGTGAAATGATGGAGACATATCAAGCCCCTCAGGCTGTGTCTGTGATTTGGATTGTTATCCTAAATACTTTAGGGAGAAATTTAAACTGTTTGCAATTTTCAACCATCTGCTGAGGGCTTAGAAACTCACTCCTTTGTGAATATAGCTGGCTGGTAAAATTTTGGAAACGTAGCGGTTTTGTGTTATTTGTCCCTCTCGCGTCAAGAAAGACTGGCAAGTGGTGCTTGCATTTATAAAGAAGCTGATGTGGACCAGTTCTGATTGTTAGGGTATTACTTATCAGTGGGCAAAGGATCAAGCTTTAGAGATTTCATTTGCATGTATGATGTTGCTAATTAATGCTTTATGTCAGCTGCATTATGAGAGCTGATTGAGAAACAACATAAAGTGCAGACCATAAAAACACACAGAACTGGACTCAGACTGCTATTGCTATATTCTTGATTACTGTCACATCTGCAGTGTGTGTTTTTAATTAACTCTGGTCACCCTTATAGCTGTGCAATGATATCCATTTAGATGTGATGACAATAAATGTAATATAAAATGTACTCTACAAATGTGTACTTTATATGCAGTGGCATGAGAACTCTGCTCCATCTGGTTTTTCAATTTTAAACAAGCACACACCAGAGACAAAGAGGTACTCACTCAAAGTACACCATTGATTCACTGGTTGCAATTAACATAGTGTTGCTCCTGTCCGGTCAGGCGCAAATTGAAAAAGCCGATAAAAATTGGTTTTCTCCCGCCAGCTGCCATCTCGAAAGAATCTGAAATGGCCACTCCGGATCCAACCATGCCTCCCAGCCAGCAGCATCGACTAGTGTGTCGATATACCTGCGAACTTTTACTGGCTCAAGTGAGAAAAATCAAGGCAGTGGGTTGTTTAATGACAGAATAAATCCAGGAAGACGCTTAAAGGAATTGATATCCTGACAATAACAACAGAGCAAAACAAAGCGCTTCAGCAGCCCCCTCTGTCTGCTACTGTAGCTAGATTAATAGACTGCTTGGTCGACCTGTTTAGGCCATTACCACAAAATGAAATAGGTGAAGAATAATAGCCTCTTTCATCTTATCTCAGAGATTTCATTGTTATATTCAGTGTTTTATCTTAAATCTATTTTTTGGTCTTGGATTTTCTTGGTTTTGACAAGCAGGCTGTCATAGTAGCACGTAACAAAAATCAAATTTGATGGGTGACTTGATTAGAATAACTGGCAAATGAGGCCTGTCTCGTTTACACCTACTCACAGACTTTTAAAGGTCAAATCTGAACTGTTTTCTATAGTGATCGGCTGTGAACTGTCAAATGCACCGGGTGATACTGAGTAAAATATTATGGCATGACATTATTAGTGTTAATAGCGAGAGTCACATAAAACTGAAATTGAATGTTAACACATAGATAGCATACCACTCCTCTCAAACCTGGAATATGACATGAAATGAGGAGGAAGGAGGGGTGGTAAGGGGGGAAAAAGAGTGAGTAAGGAAAGGGTATTAGGATCGTGGAGTAGTGGGTGCAGAGACACTAATAGAGTCGATATGAGAAGAGGAGGAGAAGGAGGAATGATGAGGAAAAGATGAAGAGCTTTCTACTGGAAGAGAGAGCTCCTGATATCTGCATATTCCTGCTGATATCTGCATGTAATTAGAGGAGTTTTATCAGAATAAACGCGCAGCATACATTTCTGCTTCTGGTGACGCTGTATATGGAAAGTGTTCTTTGCAGGCAGCAGGTTTATTACAGTGGATGTGCACTAAATTCATCACAAAATGCTGATTATAACTTAACTATCGTCACATACCCACAGGGACAAGTAAATTTGTTTTTTTTTAATGCTACAGCAATGACAAACTGTGTGCAAGAAGGTTAAAAAGCATATAAATCCAAACACATACTTTACAAATAGAAGGTAAAATTATACACGTGCAGGTGGAAACTAGAAAAAATAAAACACACACCTTTTGCAGCTCTTTAATAAAAAGAGTTAAGGAAAGAAAAATGGGAAAGAGAAGGGAGCTTTAAGATAACTGCGGAGGACTAGGAGCACATCTGTAAAATCCAGTGGATCCCAACTGGCTCAAATATTTGGCGTAAATCTTGCTGGAAAAATATTGTGCGTTTTTTTTTTTTTTTTATTACACCAGCTCAAAAAAGATATAGAGGAACTGGAGACGCATGCTGGAGATGTGGTACTGAAGGAGCTAACCACTTTCATGTTTTTTGGAGTTGTCAAATTATTGAAGAGTATTGGATTGAAATTCATCAGCATATACAGAATGTGTTCTCAAATGTTTTCCCCTTTTCTATTTGAAACTTTGTACCTTGGAACATAACACTGGATGGCCTTGACAATAGAGACAAGAAACTGCTTTATATTCTTTTAGCAGCAAGCAAAAAGGCCGTCACCAGAAGATGGCTCAAACCTAAGCGACCAAGAAACGAGGATTGGATCAACATAGTACAAGAAATCTACACAATGGAAAAAGTGACTTTTCAACTAAAATTACAAATACCTGGTCAAAATGGACAGAATATGCCAAGCCTATAAGATCGGACTTTACGTAAAAGTACTGTTTAAATTACAAAGACTGCTCCAAATGATGATGCTATGTGAAAAAAAAAAAAAAAGATGATGCTGTGTGGAAATGGTGCCCCCAAACCCCAATTGTTCCAACTGTTGTTCTGTTTTGTTTTTATTGTACTCAATAAAAAAGTAAATTAAAAAAAAAAAAAAAGAGTTAAGGCCATAAAATGTAGAGCAGGAGCTACTGATAGACTGACTAATCAACTGGCAGATTAATAATTCTGAAATGATCAACATCAGCTGCCACTTATTTCACAAGGCTGCTGAACAAACAGTGAATGCAGGCACATGTAATGCAGGCAGCACAGACTGTGCCAGACCACGGCCGGCTGTCTTGTCAACGCGGCTGCTGTGAAATGATGGTAGCACTCTCCATTTAAATGAGTGCATAGCAGAGCGTAAAAAATAGATCTACTTAAGCAGATAGAGACAAAGCAGACAATAGTGTTTAATAAATGGTCATTTTAGATTACGTCTCATTTGTTATTACAGTTTTATTAAATTGCTGTATTTTATCAGATGCAAAAAAACAAAAACCCCCTGAAATAATAGCAAAATTACATTTCAGCCATCGGCCAATCTACTCTTTAAATAATAGCATCAGTTTCACCCATTGAAAAATATACAGCATTCAACTACAAGGATGATTCTAACTCCATTCAAGATATAAATGTTGAGCTAAACATATCTTATGAGCTGTGAACTCACCGATACTGAATGACTCACTGAAAACAGATTCTATTATGATGCTGTGTTATTCTCTTATCTGCTACTTTAACATGAATAAGGATGTGCAATAAGAGAAATGATGAGCATCGTTTCAACTTTCATCACCATTTTGTGGCATGACCTGTTTATACAGTGGCTTAGAAAAGTCTTTTTTTTTTCTACTGTGACAAGACAACTGGTAGAAGGAGCAAGGTGACAGAGAATGAAGGACAAGGGGGGAAAAGAATAGTTGAATTAGAGAGGACAACGAAGGCGGGTGAAGCACGCGAAGATCCCGGAGAGATCAATCAACAGGCTCCGAGTGTCTGGCCTCTGCCCGGACAGTGTGGGGACAGCAGAAATCAATGAGGAGCAAGGCCCATGGGCTGGTTCACCACAGGAGACAATACATTATGGACTGGAAATACACACTATGTCCAAATGAAGGGACGATACTCAGCAGTAAGTAAGTGGGAAACAGGTGGAGAAGGAACGCTTTAAAATGGAAGAATGCTTCTGCTAGTGCCAGAGCCGGCCCAAGGCATAAGCGAACTAAGTGCCTGCTTAGGGCCCCTCTGCCACTAGGGGGCCCCTTCAAACCAATCAATCAAAACTTTATTTATAAAGCACTTTTCCTACAATAAATGTAACACAAAGTGCTGGACAGAAAAATA
>JAQQZY010000024.1:8757266-8769464 GCA_030068375.1 Ostorhinchus rueppellii | reverse complement strand
CACGCAGACACGGGGAGAACATGCAAACTCCACACAGAAAGGTCCCAAGAATCGCCCGGGAATCGAACCTGGGTCCTTCTTGTTGTGAGGCACAAGTGCTAACCACTGCCCGTGCCCCCCCCCAAAAAAAAGTGGGGAGTTTGACTGGGACGGTACACCTGTCAAACGGTAATGCAGGTGTCCTAAGGCGAGCTCAGGGAGGACGGAAAACAAATTCATATGAGTCAAAATTCTATGGGGTGGGTCCAGTTTTCCATACTAGAAAATTGACCCGTGGGACAAAATTCCACATAGAAAAGTGAACTGGCGCTCTCATAATTCTATATGACACCAGCCTCACCTGGAAGAGAGAGGGTTTCTGCTAATGTCAGAAGAATTCATAAAGTATTCTTGTAATATGATATTAGAAGGTTTATTAGGAAACATGTTGCGCCTTTATATCACACAGGAAAGTCACATGCATATTTAATGAATCAGTTAATTGTTCAACCTGTCATCCACTTTATAATTAGATGAGATGTGAAAGGATCTGTTAGCACATGACTCAGGTGATTCATGCATATTGTACATTCTCACAAAAGTAATTCATGAGAGCAACAGGTCAAGAAATTAGATGGTGAGAAAAACAGAGACCAACAACCTAATTACTATAATAATAAATAATCACCGGCAGCATAATTCCCTTAACTCTTATGTTAGCAGATCTATGAACCCATTGACTTCACACGTTGATGACTCACAGCAGGTATCATACCGGTTTAATTGAAACTAGCCCCCATGTTGCCCAGTGTCATGTTTTATAACCTAGTGACCTTCACCCATCGTAGCCTCAGCGTGGAGCTAACCAATAACCGTGGACAGCCTGCTGGTAAGTGCTCAACACAGATCACTGCTGCACAAGGCGAGGGTGGAAGTAAATAGAATGAGTCTATTTAGAGCACAAATCTTCAACAGGGTGCAGAAAAGGAGAGAAGGTGGTGCTTTTTTCTGTCCTGTGTTGAATGCGAAGGGTTGTAATAAGCATAATACTCAAGAGGAAAAATAAAAGGTCACCACGTAGGTGTATGCACACTGTTGTTTTTGCTGTTTGTAAAATGTGTCTGCATGCCTGATGGTGCATGTTCAGTGTATATGGTATATGTGTACAAAGCTGTTCTGTCCTGGGTATCACAGTGTGAAGACAGCGCAGGCCTGAACACTGGAGCCCTGCCTGGATGTTTATTGTACTGCTTGGATCTGCAGCCTCTGTGAACCAACACCAGGCTGACAAATGCCTGAGAGGTGATAGAGAGAATGAGTGAAAGCACTGAGGCGCCCAGAGGAAAAACAATTCCGGGCTGAATCCTCAAATAGCCTCATATAATGGGATCTGTCAACACCTCCGAGCTTGAAAAATGACAGAGGAGATTTAACTGTTTGTAGGGGTACAGCCGGTTATCTGAGGTTTGTACCTCAACTTAATAATCAGAGGTGAAATTAAGTGTAATGTGCACAGTTTAAGTATCATTAACTGCAAACATTCTAGAGTTGAGAACTTTGAGCAGTATTGGCTGGAAAACCCATAATTGCCTTTCAGTGCATTGTAATATAAGAGGTCTGAGAGAAAACAGCCTTCTATCCACTTCTATGGACTGTTCTAGGCTGCAGAAAATCTACCCTGTAATGCAGAGTTTGGGAAATCACAGGTGATTTCAGGCAGGTAAGGGGTTAAATACATGATTGACAGCTGTAATTACCCACTGCTGGTAAGACTTTCTTATATGTGACTCTACTGCTGTACTATAAGGACAGGGAAGCTTCGAAAAAAGGCTCGTCTTCTCCACAGTGTGGGGAAACAGCACCAGGTTATCTCGAAGAAAGGTGGGTATCATCGGTTTCTGGCGTTGTTTTCCCCTGATTTTAGCTCCTACAGGGGAAAAAAATTTAATACACTGTAAAAAGTAAAGCACTGAATCAAGTTAAAATTTTTTCTTCAATAGGTCACACATAAAAATTAGTTGAGTGAACCAAATTAAATTAAATTGAAATGTAATTTAAAGTCATTTAATTTGGTTTGGTCGACTATTCTTTTTATGCGTGACCTATTGAAGAAAAATTTGTAAGTTGATTCAAGTTTTACTTTTTACAGTGTAGGGGCATATATTGAAGTAAAGTGTCAATAATTACTGTTTCTAATTAGGCCGTAAACACTTTATGAATTATTGATAAGCTGTTATAATCAGAGATGTATGGTAACAAAGTGGAACCACTTAAGTACTGTATTTAAGAACTAAAATGCAGTATCTGTACTTTTTTGGAGTATTCTTTGTTCCTCCTACTTCCACTTTTACTGCACTACATATTTTTGATGAATTTAAAACTTTTACTCCGATACATTTTTTCATGTGCTGAATTGTGCCTTGTTACTAATATAAAAAATATTCTGAAGCATGCCAAACCCATAGCCAATGTTCAAATTACGGGGGTACTCAGGGGATCCTGGATCCCCTGAAACAGACATCAGATCCCCCGAAAACATGATTTGGGAAATGTTGGGGGGAGGTCTCTAAAATATTGGTACATTGATGTATTTGCATATCCGAAGTGTCTTTGCGTTTATCAAAGATAAAATAAACCGATATGACAACGGCTACTGCATTACTGCCAACACGTCGCTATACTTGATTTACACTAGTTTGTGTCCACTGAATTTTCCCACGAGTTCTACCCATGTTTCTGTGGTTTCTCTTTCCCACGGTTGTTTTGCTACAATGTTTGTTGTGGGTGTGGCAGTAGGTTGAGAAAGTGCTTTTGTAAATCATTCCGATGCTGTGTGCGCAAGTTGGCTTCTCATGTGTTTGTAAATCCACGCTCTGAGACAAGCGCAATCTCGGAATACTTCGAACACTGTCCGTAGCCTATCAATGCTGGAGCCATAGATGCTCTGTCACCAGGTTTGATGAAGCTGGCTCATCATTGGGTGATTCAAGTTATCAAGCAATATATATTAAACTGCTACTTGCACACATAATTTTTACTTTTACTTTCAGTAGTTGAATACAATTTTTTTTTTTTTTTTTTTTTTTACATACTTCTACTTACAATACTTAAGTACAAAAAATGTGAATACTTTAGTACTTTCACTTAAGTATGATGTTTAAAGAACACTTCAACTTTTAATCAAGTCAGTTTTTTGATATAGCACTTGTACTTCTACTCCACTCCACTATACATCCCTGGTTATAATATATATTAGTGAGTCTACATTTAGCTTGACTTTTACACCGCAGCTCTTGTCACCAGGTTTCTCCATCAATGACCATTTATTCCATGCTTCATTTGATATGTATTAATCGGTTGCTAAGATTAAGCCACTCAAAAGGTTCCACTTTACAATAAGAGCTACTAGACTGGGATATCTCCTGGCTGTCACCGTATGCCATGTTTTGAATATGTCAAATCAAGAGGAGACCCAGGACATGCTAAAATAGGAGAGTCAAAAATAAGGGTAAAAACCAGCCTGCCACAGGATGAAAGGATGATGCAAAAATTACACTGAAGATATTAACAGTCAAGGGTGTCAAACTCATTTTTGTCTCAAACTCAAAAACGAGAGCAATATTTTGGCTGTTACTAAATGTTTTGTGTCTTTGTAGATCCAATGTAATCCGTAACTTGTAATAAATGTGTAAAAATGATCAAATGAGGAATAATATTGTTAAAATTGTACATATTTTTCTTAAAGATGCCCTCCCACACATATTCCATTACTGTCATTAGTTCTACCATGGATTCTGTAACATTTTTTGTGGAAAAATGCCTTGGTTACCAAGTTTCAAGCCATTCTAATGTGGTAAAGAAAGCCTGCTGGAAGATTCAGTCAGTTTTCACGAATTTTCAACAGGCTAATCTGCTTGACTCTGATTGGCTAACAGCTAGCCAATGAGAGCCTGGCTTTTCAGCAACCTTTACCATGTAAAAAACTTTCGGTTTCTGCCAGTAGAGGAACTGGCAGAAACCGAAAGTGAAATTTAACATGCTTTGGATTTCAGACTCACGGCTTCTATGCCTCTCTTGTACGGAGAATCTTACACGGAATTTTCACAACTTCTAACCTGTATCCACTGTACCCACTCGGGAATGTTGGGCCCCATAAATTTGTCATGTTTACCCCCTACTTTGCAGTACTCCATCTTGCTGCATACAAAAACTATCACTGAGCTAGACAAATTCTGTGGGCGTGGTCTTACCTGGGTGAGCTCATGAATATTAATGAGCTCTTGCTTTAACGCGTCACACTGACCAGTTTTTCTAATTGACCTGATTTCTCTGCTTATTTCTTTTCAGTGGCAATAGCAGACTTTACTTAAAATTTAAGTAAAAATAGTTTGTGTAGCAGGGCACCTTAAGGAATTTTAGGTTTCTCAGGTTATTCACAGTTTATGTGACAGGACAATTTGAAAATGTAGACAGTTTCTGAATTTAATTTTACTGTCTCGCACTGAAACAAAGAGGGAAAATGAGGAGTTCTCATTATTTATAGGCTTTTATGCTGTTACCTTACTGTTCCGGCCTGTTTGAGATCAAATTGGGCTGGACGTGGCCCCTGCGCTAAAATGACTTGGACATCCCTGCACTAAAGGATACATCTCTCATCTGTTCAAGCAGACTTTCCTACTAAAGTTGCTGTCCCCACAATTGGGACATACAGTCACAGAAAAATTAATAGACCATCAAAAGTTACCAAAAACAATGATTATGCAATGAAATACTAACTCCTGTGTGTATAATGTGATTAAAACAGACAAAAGAAAACATTTTTTTGTTATCATAAGATTTTTCCAAACAAATGTACCTTTAGTATTACCAGGCATTAAAATGAACAAGAAATTAAAGAAAGCAAGGGGTGGTTTAATCATTTTTTCCGTGACTGTATGTAATATTTTAGATTTTAAGTGTTTTAAGTGTTAGCAAGTATGTAGATGGATGTGTAAACATGTATTGTATCATCATACAAAGAAACATACAGATTCATAATCGACCATTTTAGGTGTTTTTGTTCATTAGTGCTCATTGTTCACTGCTTATATAAACCTGGAGGTCATATGTTGTTGTTGATTATTAATGTGCATGAAAAAGAGCACAGTTGTTAGTGCACATCTACAGCCTGGCATTGAAAAATCCCTGTATTCAACACTGAATAGATTAAATATCAATAAAAATAGAAAGTATATTGAACAATAAATGCCATGTGCTGTATTTAAATAGGCAATTTAAATACAGCACATGGAATGTCTAAAAGCATTGTTTTTGTCAGTACAATGCCATGGATATTGATGTAAGAACTGAAGTGATTTTGGTTTTTATCAAAAAAAGAAAAACCCCATGAAAAATAGATAGATATCAGCTCTGAAATTAAACTCTTATGAGCTATTTTTGTTGTTATTATTATACTTGTCCAAACAAATGTACCTTTGGTTGTACCAGGCATTAAAATGAACAAGAAATTGAAGAAAACTAATAATTTTCCCACATTTGTAGATATACTGCAGGAAATGAATGGACTTTACAATAGGGCTCATGTTTTCCTACTTTAATAATCATAACCCATTAAAAACATAATCTGAGATTTAACAGAACAGATTAAATGGAGCAGCAGTATCTGGATGTTGTTGAGTAATGACTGTATAAATACTGTAGAATTTTTTATAATAATTGTTTATAAATGACTTATGATGTATTTACAACCTACCTATTCACTTAATCATAAATCATTTATAAATACTTCATGAGGGTAGTCTTAATGTAAAGTGGTACCAATAACGAAACACACCTTAAGTATTTTATCAACCATACCGTGTGTCTAGAATGTCCCTGTTCAACAGCGTGTGTGCTTGCATCACTCCAGATAAGAGTTTCAGAGGAGTGTTCATATGTTAGCACTATTAGTGTTTGCCACTGTGTCAGCTTCTTTCCCATAGCCTTCCTCTGTTGTCCTAAGTGCCTGAAGGAGGCAGTGACCTGCCGTTATCTTAACGTTATGAGTCTCTTCTCTCAGTTTGCTGCCATGCTTTGTTATCAGCTGAAAGAAATCCACCATAATAGCACTTTCCTCAATCCTCAACTGTCAACCTGTAGTTTTTTTTTTTCTTTGCTTCAGAGATTTTCTGACTTCAGACGGTGGTGGAGTCCTTAATTAAAGACAAAAAAAATCATTAAAGTTCTTCAATAGAGGTGATGACACCCTTGAGAAAAGTGTCTCCAAACATTCTGGGGTGAGGCGTTGACGTGGGTCAATGGGGCTGACGTACCAACGGTCTCAAGAGAAATTCATTTCCACTTGGCTGAGTGCAGATCCAATCAGCTAGCAAGAATGAACTCTGTCAACCAAATGTCACAGATGAGGACACTGACTCATCCCCAGGACTCACGACCATGAATTACTGACTCATCGACTCTCCTCTTCAATCCATGACAATATCTGAAATGCTAAATGAATATAGTAGGTACCTGGAAAAATTAATCATGTGTCACTGATTCCTGTGGTCGAACCTCAATGTCCAATTGAGCAGCAACACAGAGATGCTAATCCCTGTGTTTGGGTTTATTTACAGATTACATGTAGCCTATTGCAGTTGAGTGGGCTGAGTTTTTGCCATGTGTTTATTTACTGGCCAGTCCAGGCTCTCAGCTCCTCATCATTCTCAGGCAAGCCTCCCAGCGGCAGTGCCAGCTCCATCCCATCCCCCATAAACTATCGACAAGGCCAGAACGATGTGAGGCAGCCATATTTACAGCCCTGAAAGCAATTGGAGGTTAACAATGAGGCCTGGCTGCAGCAGTTTATGAGCTGCTGTAAAATTGCCACGATGATTAAAATCTCCGTCAAGTGAAAGACAATGGTGCAACCCTTTTTCCCAACCCTCCTGTGAAATATCTCCTTGTGCTCATCTCCTCTTGCTTGCCTCTGATCACCGTGACCTCATTTGCGGGGCTTTACCTTGTCTAACTGGCCTTTTACACCCCACTGTCTTACTAATGTCTAGGACAGTGCACTGACAGCAGCTGGTCTGTGAGTGTGTGGAAGAATGTGTGTGTGTCTGAATGCATCAAGGTGTATAATATGGGTCACTTGACATATGGAAGCATAACGGTCATTGACCTCCATCTCATCTGTGATCATTTAAAGACGTTTGAATCTCACAGTGAATAATAAATATGTTCATTAGGCATAAGTCATATGGCTTTAAAATGATATTGCACTACATCCTATAACGACTTCAACTAAGATTATGCAGTATAGATATATTTATTTGTCTATATTCATACTGATGTGATTTTGTCAGACAAAATCGCAGTTGTAAAATGGAGATTTTTATCACTCCAGTGCAACATTTTGGAAATGGCTTAGAAGTGATTGCTGGTTAATGTGTTGCCTTTATGCAGCGATTAAATTAATATTTCATACCCATTCTCTTGTCTGATAGCAGGCACAGAAAAATATGTCAGTGGGCACAGCTTTATAGTGAATTCAGGAGAGGAGCAAGAGGGGGCTAAATGGAGATGTAATGAGCTGAACGAGCCGACGGTGGACAGTGATCGACTCCCTGCAGCCTGAAGACTAAACTTTGTGATCTGTGATATTCAGAGTAGGGTTATTGTCTGACATACATTAACTCTGAAGTCATGAAAATGCCGAAAAACAGTTGGAAATCTAAAGAAAATGACCCCATGCTATTTTGCATTAGCTTAGAATGTTAGAGATTAGATTTTAGCTTTATCCAACTTGGCTGTGATTGTGAGTGAGCCCAGTTCTGTGACATATATGCAGCATGTTCTCAGATTCACCCTGATGGACAAGACACACTGAGGCACTGGTATAAAAAAACAAAAAACAAAAAATAAAACACCCACACATGCATTGGCCCAGTGGGATTTGTCCTGGTTTGCTGGATGGCCACTGCTGCCAACCACCAAAGAAAACCAAGGAAAACAGAATTAAAACAGCATGACAGCTGCATGAACTAATTGAGTTTTTTTTAACTCACTGCCTGTTTGAATATATGAAAATCATGACTTATCTTTACTTATCAGGGTTCTCCCCAGACGACTTAACAATGGCGCTGCCCCAGTATACTGCGAGCTCAGCGCTGCTATACTCATTTTCAAGTTTAGGGCATTTTTTTTTTCTATTTTCCCCCAATAATTTAGCTAAAATCTACTGAAATCCGTCAGGTTTGCAGGTATTTTCCAGTTCCATGATGTTTTTCCTTTGAAATCTCATAGAGTTGCGTCTATCGCGAAATTTTAGCATGACACTTTCTTCCCATTGGTTGGATATGATGTAAGGCATTAAATCAAGCACTCTTATTGGTCGGGATCTGACCACTCGTAAACTCACTTCCTGTTTACATCAGGACGGCCTGTGACATTTCTGGGGAGAACCCTGCTTATGTTCGATTGGCGGTGGTTTTTGTGCTACAAGTTACTCACATGAAATGTAGAATATTGTCTTTTCTCTCATCATATCAATCTGATCCTCTGACTATCACAAAGAAAACACATGATCTAGTGATAATCATTGTTCCCTCAATCAAATCCCCATAAAGCATGTGTGGCTTTTGTTGCTGATGCTGTGTCTCTGCTCCTTTCTTACTTAAAGTTGTTAAATCCCTTTCGACACAATCAAGATCAATCCCTTTGTTGGAAATATCTTCCTCCACACACAATCCAAGAACACTTTGGGCATCGTGTCCTACTGTTGTAGACGGTTGCTGCATCAATATGTCAGTGTGTCACCTCAGAATCAATAACAGGGGTCTGCAAATTTTTTTTACAATGGTATTACGATGTACAGAATAACACAACAAACTCCCAAATGTGTGCATGTGGCTGATAACTACTGTTTGTTTCATCCCAGCCTGTCTATCTAGCAACTGACAGCTAAACACATATTTGACACATTTGTTCTGTCATGTAACATTTACTACTGTGGATTCTTCACAGCTTCATCCAGCTGGTTGTTCGGTTCTATTTCTTTCTGTCCTTCAGCCTTTTTCCTCCGCTCATGCACTATACCTTCCTCTTTTGCCTTTCATTGTTTTCCATCTCATTAGGTATGCACGATGATGGCACGGACTCACAAAAGCAATCTGCAACTGACAGGGAAGAGGAGGGTGGATTCCAAATCTCATCTGTATTAACAACACACACAAGCATATATACCAGCCCACATGCCCCCTGGTGTAGTTAAAGGACAACAACAAAGAGTTAACCCCCGGGAGGCTGATCTGACAAAAACATGGACACACAAGCTAGACATGTACTTTTTTGTTAGAATGTTATTCTATTGCAGGTTCTATCCTGAAAAAGCAGGCGGCAGGAATAATATTTTATGTCTTTCAAACAAAGATAAATCAGCTTAAATGGATTCCTGTAATTGCCAGCTCTGACACACACTGTCGGGTCTTTAAACTGCAATTTTACTGATTTTAAGGAAAAAAGGGAAAAAGGTGCAGAGCCAAACATTTGCTGCTCAGCCTTTCACAGAAGCAAAAAGGAACATAATTACTTCCTCCACAGAAGTTCCTGTTCCTCATCTTCTCACCTATCTTTCTTTCTAATTTTCTCTCGTTTCCTTCCATCAACCCTTGTCCCCCCATTTATCTGTCCTCTCCTTCAGACTCTACTGTTTTTTTTTTCTACATCCATCTAATGTGCAGTGATTAACACTCCCTGTGTGTTTCCTCTCCGCTGCCACCGCTTACACTATCCATCTGACAACAAACAGATGGAGCACAGGACACATTCACAAGGCTTTTATCAGAAATACTCATCCACCTCCCCACCTTCAGCAACACTACGGATGCTCCCTAACTCTATCTTTCACTTAGCAAAGAGCCAGGAGGCAGAGGGTGACAGAAAGAGAGACGTGTACAAGTAAAGACAGTGTCATTTAGAGATTTAATACGTGCTGCAGGCCTTCCAAAAGTCCTCATTAAATCAGTTTAAGCTGTAAGTGATGCAGCAATATTTCTGTCTCTGTGTATGTGCGTGACAGCCACTGTGTGATCCTGCTATAAGCCCCCAAAACAGAGAGTTTGTGCCAAATGCTGCCCATTTGCAATAAGGTCATTCCATTTTCTTTCAGGCTTTCTATTAATGTTGAGTGCACACAGCCTTGGGGTTTTTCTAGTTTGTTTTCATCCGTGCCATTTTGGTTTCATTGTTTGAAATTTCTAAAATGGCAGCTTTAGTGAGCTATTAGTACTGCAGAAAACATTAGAGGAGCTTAACAGAGGAAGCACACAAAGGAGAAGAGCCTCTGTCCCCCTGACCCATATTAGAGCACATTTAACACACCAAACCATTCCTCTGTTTCTCGACTCACATTCTTTCTCAGACATGCACACACGTCTGGTGTTGAACTTATCTGTGTCTATAAGGCCTAAAAACATGGACTACAGCTTTGACCTATGGCACTGACATTTTCTAAGCGGGGAGCGTGTTCTCGCTGGTTCAGCCTCACATCGACCAAAGGTGTCAATTATGTTGCTTCTAGATTTCCTCAGGATGTCAGTGCTGAATGAGCAGCAGACTCCAGAGAAAGGTGAAAGAATGTGCCACACATACACACATACAGCCCAGAAGCATGCACTCAGAGGTCAAGCTTTGTTGCAACAAAGAGCTGGTAAATGCGCATGTAAATTATATATGAAGAAAGATGCAGTGTAACAGAAAAGCCTTAAGCGTGTGCTGTAGTGATGTGCACATATACACACAAAAACACACTTCAAAGGGGAGATCATAGTGCCTGTTACAAATAAAGCACGGTTATAGATAACCATAAATGGAGCAGAGTCTTACACTCTACACACCGTAAATCCAAATAAGCACTGCCTGTAGTGCGCCACTTCTATCTCCTATAATATAATTGTTGTGATTTAGAGTGTGTTTACTATCCAAGTATGAGCACAGTTCATCTAAATGATCATTATTTGATGCAAACCAAATCTATCACTAGTCAGTTATGGAACAAATGACAAAGTGATGCTGTTAAAATTCATAAAGAGCACACCATAAACTTCCTCACACATTTTTGTCACTTCAGCAGAATGCTTATAGAGCCGCTGAATATTTGAGCTTCAGTGCGCAAGACTGACTCATCCTGAGAGCCGCTTTTCATTTGACTGTTACAGAAGAGGAGCCTTAACACTATCAGGCAGGTTTAGAGTTTAGAGGAGGGCCGTTCAGAAAAACCCCTGCCGACTTCCCTTCATGACTCTTATCTCTTCAAGCACATTTCCTAAAGCCTTCACTTAAATCGATTCTGAAGACGACTGCATTTTATGGAATAAGATATATCGTCTTGTTCTCTTAGCTCGGTTGGTTGACATCCGCACTGCAATATTGCAACAATTTGGATTTCAACTTTAACTATGTTTAGGTCTGAAACTCCTGCAACCACGGCTTGTTTGAGGCCAAGCACAAACTGTCTGATGGTAACGTGGTGTTAAGCTGGACTTCATACTGTCAGCAAAACCCTGATACTCTTCATACGGTCCATACAGCATCTGAAATCAATGTGACCACTGTCAGTCATCCGGTGAAATGCCACTTACACTACTGATACTGCAAATACTTTGGTTGTTTTATTTTTTTTTGTGTCAAATTGCATTATGAATAGCCTACCTTAGAGACAAAATTTTCCTGGTATTATAATAGTGTTTGCTTAATCAGATGAAAGCTTAACTGTCATTATACATACCTCTCATCTGTCGTAGAGTTAGCTTTTGTGTATTGTTTTTGTGTATATTGTTCATTTCCGAAGTTCTAGTAATACTTTAGTAGGACATGTGTATTAATATTCTATTCTGAAGCCTTTGCGCAGTCCTACTTTTTCTTAATACTCTGTGTGATTTTTTTTTATTTTTTACTTTATTACCTCCGCCAAGGAGGTTATGTTTTACTGTACGTTTGTTTGTTTGTTTGTTTGTTTGTTTGTTTGTTTGTTTGTTACCATCCATCTGACTTTGATTGTTAGCAACATAACTCAAAAAGTTATGGATGGATTTTGATGAAATTTTCAGTAACCATTGGAAATGGCACAAGGAAGAACGGATTAAATGTTGAGGGTGATCCGGAAGAAATCCTGCATTCTGGATCACTTTGAAATTTCCATTAACATTGCAGTAAATGGAGCATAAAAGTTTGATGGTC
>JAQQZY010000024.1:8739022-8751597 GCA_030068375.1 Ostorhinchus rueppellii | reverse complement strand
ATATGTTCATTATAACTTACAGATCACAGTGGATCTACAGATACACAAAATATTTAGTAACAGGTGGAATATTATTACAATTACATCCACTTCTCTTAAGACATTTCAGGTTGCTCAGATTTTTTGTGAAATATACTTTGTTTTAGTGTAAATACATGAAAACATCTACAAAGAGAAACATTTGAAGTTGAGTATTTATAGGTTATAGGAGATAGAATTGGTTTGAATCTGCAACCGGAACTACAATGACTGTTAATATCTGTGTCATTTTTGCATTTCAAAAATTCATCCCAGGGGCCAGACTGGACCCTTTGGCGGGCCGGATTTGGCCCCCGGGCCGCATGTTTGACACCTGTGGCCTATTCTAATCAATCTCTTCACTATTGACAGGAGCACACAGCCCATTGGTAAAAAATAATAAACAGAAGATAAACACGAGTCATAACAGTGTGTGTTGCCTGTCCGGCCTTGTCAGAGGGCTAAAGTTTGAAAAGTCACATAAAAAAAAAGTTGAGTGAACCAAATGAAATGACATGAAATTATATATAATGTAATTTAATTTGCTTCACTCAACTCATGTTTTTATGTGACCTACTGAAGAAAAAATGTTTAAGTTAATACAATGTTTTACTTTTTATAGTGTACACAGGCAGAGGGCAGAGAGGAAACAACAGGAAAGAATCGATACAAAAGGAAAATAACTGCACTGAAACTCATTTTTCTTGTTGCATCTTGTTCTGCATCTCATGAAAGTCTCAAGAAAACATAATCTGTGCTGATGATTTGTGTTTCTCATTTCAGTGATTTCAGACAACTGTAATAAAAATCTGCTTTGATCTGAAAAATATACCCTTTTGCTGAATAAACAAAACGAAGGAGGAAAAATTGTTTTCACCACCTTTCCTTCTGATTGTGTAAACAAAAGAGTGCAGTGTATTTGAGGTTTTGTTTTTTTGTTTGTTTGGGTTTTTTTCCCACTCTGTGCAAAATGCCCCGAGAAGAGGACAAAACAAAAAAGTTGGGACAATAAAGTATAACAGCAGCCGTTGGAAGTAAAGTGTGCTTTCATTTCCATGTCAAACAACACTTCTTAAAACCAGAGGAGCTGTCAATCTATCAACCTAATTTTTTGGTATGAATTCAACCAATAGTTTTGCTTCTGCATGCATTTGGAATGTCATCCATTCTAAGTAAAAAGGGAAAAAATTATTTAAAAAATTGAAACTTTGACCTATTTTTCCCAAAATATAAGGACATCTATTCCGGGTCACTGGCAATGTATAAACCCAATTTGAAATTAATTCAACCAATAGTTTTTTCTGCTAGAGTGTTAACAAACAAACAAACAAACGAAACCAAAAACAATGCCCCTTGCCTCCCGGGGTAAAAATGATATTATTTTTTTACTCTGAACATTGAAGAAATTCACTGCTTCCAGCTTCTACATGATTTTACTTCCTCTACATCTCGTCTTTACACAGCCTGTTAAGGACCTGCATTTTAATATTGCTGTGGGTTTTTCGAGGAATTCATTTATATTCAATTGACTGACCATGTAGACGTGCCCAAAAATAATTATATTATCAACTCAACTGATGCAAGTAGTTAAACATCTATTTCCATAAATTATAGAGAATCTTAATGTCCAAATGAGACAAAAACAGAGAAACTCCACTTTGACACGATCCAGGGTTCAGTAGTTATTTTACAGTGATAAATATGCTCGGTTTCAGCTTTTAAGGGTTAAAACTGTGTCGGTCTTTAATTTTCCAGAACTGAAGGAGAAGAATGGAAAAATACCAACATCTGCAAGACTGACAAAAGTGAGTATCGTGTCATTCATGTTAAAATTCTGCATGAAAAGCATATGGAGCATAAAATATTCCACTTTGTGTTTAACATATTACTCAGAATCTTCTGGATAAAAAAGGCAAATTAATGTCTTTATGCATTGTGATTTAGCTTCACGCTGCTGTTTATTTTTGTTCTTCTATCATATGAATAAACACTATGAGTCACTGTATGAGTCAACTAGCACCACATCTTCTCTTAACCATTTATCTAAGACTATTGTGAGCAGGCAATGCACCAGGGAGTGACGTGCTACCCCCCCCCCCCTTTTTTTTTTTGCCATGTTTGCACAACTGATCACCTTGAATATGAATGAGCATAAAAACACATTCCAATCCTATTTTGAAACTTACCCAACCTTTAACGCACCATGTCATACTGAACCTGTTAACCTGAAATTGATTTGAATGCAGAAGGAATGATGTAAATACGGCCAGCCTAACAGCCAAATCCATCTGAGTTTATACATCATAAACAAAAAGAAAATTAACCGCATTTGAGTTACAGTGATTGAAAATCACCTTCAGTCAGACGTAAGAAAGAAGGCGACCAGTGAGAGGAGACAAACTTCAACAAAGAATTCACTTTCAAATAATCTCACTTCTTTTTCTCCAGTCCCTCAAGCATTGTCTTTTGAAGTCTGAAGAGAATAATTTTGACTGAACCTGAGTTCTTTAAAGCGTTCCGTTCTGCAGCCTATGCAGAGCTTTAGAAAGTTTGCCTTATCAAGTGAATTGGAATGCTGAAATGGCTTTTCACTTCTATTTATATAATTAGAGTTACATACATTTAAACCATTTGTCCATCTTATACCCTGGGTGTCTTTGTTAAGATAAATGTTTTTTCAAAATTGAAAAAGAACATTCTTTGCTAATATATTCGTATTAAATCCCCCAACAATCCCAAAAGGAAAAGATAATGAGAACTGCAAAGCACTTGGAGTGTGTGTGTGGCGTTGTGTGTGTGTGTAGGTGTGTGTGTGGACAACTGTTCAAACATTGTGCCAACATATCCCTTAGCACTCCTTAACTCTCTTAAAAGACAACTTTATCTAATTTTATCTAATCTTATCTGTGTGGGCCTGTGTGTCCTAACTGAAAGCATGCATAATGATGAGAGTGAAACTGAGTAAAGGTCAAAGGACCGATGAAGGACAGTGTAGATTTTCCCACCTGGTATTTACAGAGTGTATACATCATGATGCAGTATGCAGCAGCTGTGAGCTGTGGTAAGTCTGACGCCTGTGGTGGGATAAAACAAGTCAGGAGTCATACCCTGTTCCTGGACTGTGACGGGACTTCCTCAAGCTTCCATGCCAGCTCTAATGAAGTAATGAAGAGCCAACTGGCAGGTTAATGGAAGCCAATCGACTACAAGCTCCGCCACCAGCAGGAGGCCAAGCAGAATACTAATCATTCAGAGGCTTCCTCTCTTATGACCTTATCTGTTCACGTCCCTTGGCCCTAAAACTGCGGTACTATTTACTGTGTAGATAAGATGTTTAAAGAAAAAAAAAAAACTTCTGTAACCTACAGAGGACAGAGATAGTGACTGGTTTTGGAGAGCTTTTGATGGAGAGTATTACAAAGTACAACAAACACAGGCCTATTTCAAGGTTGATGTGAGTGTAATCTTTAGATGGAGACAAGGATCAGGGAAAAATTTTCTCCAGTTTCCTCTACATTTGAGAGATGCGTAATAAGATCACCTTGCCAGGTCGCCCTTGACGTTAACTAATGATATTCCAAACTGCATAGCTTTCACAAAAAAAATGCATCTGTCAGAGCTTTTATGTGAGCTGTACGTGTGCCAGATTACATGTGCGGGTGTATTTCAGTGTTTGTGCATAGAGCAAATGCATGGAATATGTGTGTGTGTGTGTGTGTGTGTGTGTGTGTGTGTGTGTGTGTGTGTGTGTGTGTGTGTGTGAGAATGTTGTTTCTAAGATTCTTGTTTTTATCTCTGAACAAGACTGACAACTGCCGGATTTCACTGCAAGGCATTGCTCCAATGTATATCAAGTGATAGACGGAATGGTGATACAGCAGAATGCTAATCACAGAATCAAAGCAATGAGTGCAGCAGGAGCTACAACGACGAGAATGAAGGGCAGTTAGGAGAGGAACGGATAGAAAACAAAATGTTACAAAACACATCAAGAAAAATCATGTGTTATAAGTAGGAGATGTTTATTTTGAGCACGTCTCAGAAAGTCTGGTCACAACCAATGAAATAATAATATGTTTGAAGGCCCTCAGGATCCTTTAATATAACAGCCCTTCTGGTAAACAGGGGGAATAATAGCACACAAACATAGCAGCTCTCAGTGGTGTCAGAACAATGCCAACGGTCATTATCACAATTTATTTGCCAGTGTTATCTCAGGAGTAGTTCCTACATGGTCTCCTTTGTAAGGGTGCAGTCAAGCACAATTATACTCAGTGTTAATGGAAAACAGGAAACAGGAGCTCAAGTCAGAAAAAGGCTGTACTGCGACATAAACAAAATGGCTACAACAAGGTTTCAGAGCCCAATCTAAGGGCTTTGAGCTGTGTAATTTATTTCACAGACATATTCTGCAAGCTGGAAACTAAATTTTAATTGATAATCATTAATGGGCAATTGTAATTATTGATAAATCCTGTAATCTTTTTTTATCATAGTTCATTTGACTTCACTCTTTCATTTTATCCCATATTGTTTTAGTACAACCTTAGTGTTCCCGAGGATCCTTTAACTTGAATTTCACACTGCAAACCTTTCACAGCTGAAATATCCGCACGAACATATAATGTGATAGAGGAATGAGTCATGAATTTAGCGAGAATGAAAATTTCTGCATTTCACATTCACTGAACGGCACAAAACTGTATCAAACAAGCTTGTTTTCTTACATCTTGAGAATACATTTTGTGGGACAGGACCATCCTTGTATCTTTGTAGCAAGTGTTTCATACATAATGATGTGTTGTGATATATTCTATGTTTATCAAAAATGCAGCTCCTGTGATTTGGATACTGCACTTGCCATATAGAAATTCCAGTTATACTTCAGGTAGTTACTCGGCCCTGATCCCTTCCAAAATAGGCTTTATTAGACTAAGACCGACACACTGCATGGCCCAGTGGTCAATGACCAGGCATGTGGTTCTTAAATAAGTGGTTGTGACGTTAACCTTGCAGGAGGTAGCCATGTGAGAAAGAGTTGTTGGTAAGCAACAAAACACACTGGTATTCAAATGAAGGACAGCATCTTGTTTCACGAGGCCTAATTTGTGCAAGAAAATACACCCACACACATTGAGGCCAAAACCAAAAGCCTGTTCCTTTGACATAAGGCAGGACAGATGAATGACTTCATGCTGTGTAACTCAAAGTCTCCACTATTTGTTCAGTATGTCACAATAGAAACTCAGTTGTTTGTCTGTTGCTGCAGGGTTTGATGTGCTGTATTTACACATTATTCTGCAATGCTCCGTTATGCTAAGTGCTGTATACTTGTGGCTCTGCCTTAAACAAAGATACCCATCTGTTCCTGACCTTCCCTGCTGCCAAGATGTTTTTGCCTGATGAACTCAGGCCAATTCTATCATCACAGATTATCATTAGAAAATAAGTTTTAAAAGGAAGAAGAAACAAAAGTTGCAGGGAACGTGGACAAGTGCATAGCAGCAGCGTTCTCAGTGTGTATGAATTATTGAATTGGCTTATCTCATCTGCCTCCTATATTCAGTGTGTACACTGTGACTGCTTTTCAGTGACGTAGGTTATATTCCCCCAGAGCTTGCACTTGCATCGCGCCCAAACAGAAAATACACACTTTGCCTCTTTTCTCCAATGAGGGACAAGATTAAAGATGCATAGAAGCAAGAAACAAGAAATACAACTTTAAAAGCACAAGAGTGGGGGTACAACAGGGAGATTAAGTGGAAAAGGGGCAAAGTCCAAGGATGAGGAACAAGATGGTACAGTGAAGGATTAAAGTGGAAGTCAAAGGGGCACTGGACAACTGGTGGAGATGATAAGAGGATCTTGAGTGGGATGCAAAGATGGCAGTCTGTTGGAGAGGAAGACAAATAGAGAATCAAAGAAAAGAGTGCAGCCATAAAGAAGAAAGATTCCAGTTTCTTCCCAAGTTCACTTCTTCAGTCTCTCATAATTCAGTCAGTTCTTCACTCATGGATTTAGTCGCTCACTCGTTCCCTCTCTCTTCCCATCCCCTTCTTTCTGCAATGCATTCACTTCATATTTTTTACAAGTACAGAGCTTATAAAGTTTTATAAGGCTCACGGCTTTTTGCTCTGCAATCAGGCATGACGTTATAGGACACGGCTGACACAAGGTAATGAAGGATGTCAAACTGGTGGGCCAGTATGGTTTCTTAATGACTTTCAGCCAAGCATTTGTGCATTCACACATGCGTGCGGGGTGGCATGGCAGGGGGCAGTGTAAGTGTAACAGGCTTCACTAGGGCTATGCTGGCCAAATGGAGCTAGCTAATTATAGCAAATAAACTGCACTGATCTGTGCCATTAGCCAGTCAGTAATGAAGCAGAGTGGAGGGCTGCTGTGACACTGATGAATAGGCCCGGCTCTGAGTGCTGCACTCCCTGGCCTTTAGTTCAGCTCTAACAACACAGCCTTCTGAGGAGAGCGAGAGTGCATTAGGAAGAGAGGCATAACAAGGCTTCGGAGATGAGATAAACAGAGACAAAGGGACTGTGACAAAGAGGAGCAAGGAAAGATGGAGAGATAGAACTTGGAGGAAGGAAAGATGGTTTGAGAGATTGTGTAGTTGTACATATCTGTGGGTCTGCAACATGAAGAGAGATTTAAAAGATGCTTAATGTGTTATAATATGGGTCAGGGGCAAAGAGGTCTAACACGCTCTTGCACACCCTCTCCTCCAAGCTCCTGTAATGTTTTGCAGTCTCCTAATAGCTTTCTAAAGCAGCCACTTAGGAAAATTCTAAAAAAGACAGAGAGCAAAACATACAATCAGAGTCCCAAGGCCTGATGCACTCAGAGATTAATAGACAGCCTTGAAAGAAAATAGAATGACCCTATTACAGTGTTGATGTACAAATATGTACACACAAGCAAAAGAAGCACACAGGCTTGATGACGGGAGGCGCATATCTGTAATCAGAGTAGATGACTTTAAATCTAAGCAACTACTGGGATTAACATGAGACCTGCTGCTTTCACAATGAAACCCTTTGAGTAAAAAAGCTGCTCAAGTTCCTGACATCTACAGTAACACATACAAAAAGGCAAAGCAATTTACTGTATGTGTTGGCTTTCAATTCACGCATATTTATCACTACTTATCATATAATGATCTCAGAGAGTAGAAACTTGAGAATGTCCTTAAGCAGTCTATTCACCAGCTTACATCACCAGTCGGAAAGGCTACAAAAGAGAAACGGCTTAACAGAAGACTATCTGTGCTTCACTGGGGTTTATAGTTCACTTGTTTTCAACTTAATACTTGCATACAAAATGATTTCCTTTTAATGTTTGTGATTTTTTTTTTTGCTCATGTGACTACTGTAGCTAAAGCCGCAGGTTAGAGCTTTAATCCATATTGCTTTGAAGTTAATGTGCATAGAATTAAAAAAAAAGTCACCACGCATGTAACATGCAGTAACCTTATTATAATAAACCTGATAATAAACAAGCTCTCTCACTGATAAATTTAGCATTCTGCTCTTAATTGAGAGTGGGATGGATATTTTTATAGGATAGCTAGTTGGCAACTCAGGTCATATTGGACACGCTATAAAAAAAAAGAGAAGGCGCTGAAGGTTTTTTGGTAATCTGTCATCTCATTGGTCTCGGGCCACAGGCTGAGGAACAAAAAATCCAATTCCTCCTGAACCTACCAGCCCACCCACACTGCTCACCACTAAGTGGCTGTCGGCCTTTGCCCATCTTTTCCTGGTGCTTAGCGCCCAAAGCCTCTGAACTCCATGTTAAGGTCTGCCTTGGTCCAATAAAGTGTTGCCATGGAGACACCAGTGCAATAGGGAAACATTTCCATCATGTTCTGTGACACAGTACATCAAAACAGATGCAGAGAGAGGAGAGTTATAGCAGCCACTCACAGCAAGACAAATGATACTGGACAGTGGATGATCTTCAAGTTTTTTCACTTTCACCAGCACCTACAAACTCACACATCTACAATTTGTGACTTACAACAAAAAAAAGTGCCTCAGCTCCATAATGAAGCCAGTGCAGAAGTAACTTAAAGTTGTAATATCACCGATGGCTACTAGGCATGGCTCCAGCTGCCTCCAGAAGGTCCAGACTCCCATAGACTTACACTGAGTTTATCTCTGAAAATCGAAAATCAGTCCGTTTTTTCCGTGTCTCATCCATTTTTTCTCAACCATATTTCTTTCTCCGTTAATCCCATCTCAGGTCTCGTTGAAGCTTTGCTGTCAGTCATGTTGGGCTTCGATTGACAGGTCTGTATGACAGTTCGTTTACCTGTAGAGGTGGACTTTCAGGGTTTCAGTTTAACATAATCCATTTATTCCTAACAGACATCTTACCTGTAGTTACAGTTATAGGTTATACTATCAAGATGTATCTGGTCTGTACACCATAAAGGCATCATTTTGCACATTTTCACATAGCATCCAATGAATTTAGTCATCCAATGGCTTCAGTTTTTAATATTTGCACACAAAAAAATTTTAAAAATATTTTACAGCCATCCTATCTTAACGATTAAAGACCCAAACATTCATCATCAACCAAATATGCATACCTGCTTTTCCACTAATCCTATCAATACATGTAAATAATTCATGTAAAATGCAGTTCGTCACCTTTTCATGGTCATCAGATATGACCCATTTGGATTTTCAGAGGCTCTGTAGTTAGCACGGAAACACTGTCATCTTCTACAACATTGATTCACCAGTAAAATCCATGGAGTTGGATCAATGACAGTGGATGGAAATGGCTGGTTTATGTTCAGTTAATGATAGATTTTACAGAAAAACTCACTTTTTCTGATGTTTTCTCTGTTGCTGACGTAATAACCTTCAACTTTCATCTGAGCTTGAATGAACATCTACGTGATCAATGAATTAAATACAGGAAAATACCGGATTTATAGTGATAAAATGCAAAATACAGAGGATATAGCAGCGCTGGCAGAGACCACCTTCAATTTAGTTACATAACTGGTGTAATAACAATAAAGCCTATTCTATTTTATTCCATTCTATTCTATTAAATAGTGATAAATCATTTAAGAAAGGTTAGACATAGAGAAAATTTCATTTGGGAGCTGACACAAAAGTCGCGCTGGGTCTTTATGTGGTAAAAAAAAAAAAATGTGTTTCTTTATGTGGTAAAAAAAACCCAATGTGTTTCTACTTGGATTTAGTGGTGCCCCATAGTGGGTGCCATTAGACATACTGGGCCAAATCCCAGTGGTTCTATGCGTGTCTGTCATTCAGCATACACATGAGACCATGCTGTGTACGTGATCCAGTTGAATGCTTGTTAACATTCTACAATAATGCAAAAATAACGTGCCGCAATTTCCACTGGGATTTCAATTCACTTTTTGTTTTGCAAGAAACAGCTGTTTTCAGGACTGCAGACATAATGTAAAGCAGAAGACAAACCTTTAATGTCATAGCTAACAATATTTCATCCTTTTAGCTCTGTCATTAGTTACTTTTCCATTGACCTTTAAATTGCACGAATGTAACTTGCACATAAAAATGTACCTAATGGTTATCTTGGGATAATAAATAAAAAAATCCTGACATTTGTGATTTAATGGGAAAACTGACATTACCGACGTTCAGTTTTTTCAACATTAAGTAAATATCTGTAAAGTTTTGCGAATATTTACAAAGGAAAAGTCACACAGGCTGCAGACAGCTGGTCACTGTCAAGTGTTACACCTCCATTTATCTCCCTTCAGCTCTATTGTAAAATGATGTACATTGCTTGTCCATCATTCTTGAAAGTAGCTCAAGTCAGTAATAATGTTTGATTAATATTTTTTATATCCATGCTGCCTGACAGCTGAACAAGTATATGGTAAAAGATTAAACAGCAGATGGTAAAATCCTCCTACCCAGGACAAATATCTGAATAATCATTGACTACTTTCCATTAATTATGCAAGTAATTAAGCTTTAAATGCCCATCCCTACTCACTAGTGTGTTAACCAGGTACTGTATGAACAGCGCTGCCACTAAGCCATCCCCTCATTTGCCAGTGACACCCAGAGGTAGCTGCTCCAATCATAGCACAGGAGATAAGGAGGCTTTTCTGAGCCAACACTGAACCACGACTGTCATGGCTGACGGGTCTTTGGGAAAGGAATTAGAATAAGCACAGAGGGGTCGCATGCTTCCTGAGCCTCTATGTTTATTAGCATACATCTGTAAACAACAAATCACAAATATGGAGGCCCTTGATGCTAGAGTAGCGTACCGGCACACAGTTAGCATGAGTCAGAGTCGAACAGAGAATCTAAATGAGGTGAGTGCTAGAGGAGACCTTTATGTGATAATTCATCCATCTTCTGAGCTCCTGACAGCTGAGCGGCTGCACTGGGAGACAATGAGAGAGACGCCAGGGATGTCTGCACCAACCCTGCATCTAAAAAAACCTACAGAAGATAAACGCAGGAGTCAAGGACCAGCTTTGAGTCGTGTGGCACCTACCTATGAAAGACGCTATAGAATGATAAAAAAAAAAGAGGTGCTTTTCTTGTGGGAGCAACAAGCAGAGACAGTGGTGTCAGAGCCAGGAAAGGAAAATGAAAAGTTTAGCTATGCCTCAGTACAAGACTGTATTTCTGGAACTCCAAAACACTTGAGACAAGACTGACCCCTGCATAACCTCATCTCTCACATCCCTTTATGTCTTATCCACAGTGTCCCTCTCTCCATTTCCCTTTCTTTTCTTATCATATTTTTTGCTATTTTGCTGTCACTTCCTCCTCCTGCACATCTTTTATCTTTTTTATCCTTTTACTTCTTTTCTTCTACGTTGCCGCCCTGCTATCAATCACCCTCAGCAGCTATCTAATACACTGGCAGTGATTAATACCTGAATAAGGTTTCCTTGTAAAACCCCAGTGTGGCCATTATCCTCCACCGACTATCTGATAATCATCCCTAGGACTCATTACTATCCTGATCATATCTCCAATGCATAGACAGAAACAGAGATCGAAAGGTGGTGAAGAAGGGAGGAGGGCAAAACAAGAGGAGAATGAGAGAGGGGGGGAAAAAAGTGGTTATTGTTGGTGGTTGGTTACAACATAAGAATAAAACATCAAAGAAAAAAAGATGAGTTTAAAAGAGGATGGAAGACAGAAAAAGATGGGGGTAGCTACGAAGAAAATGGAAAAATGATGTGTTACACGCACAGGGGGGAAGAAAAAGGAGGCGCGAGAGGAGGAGGAGGAGAAGGAGGAGGACAGAAACAATAATAGCCTTGTCTTATCACTGTACAGTGATAAATTCCCTGCTCGTCGGGGAGTCGGTGCCCCGGCTCGGGCAAGGCCTGATGACAAACCCCCTCCACCCTGCACTGCGGCCCTGGCTATTTATGATCAAGGAGCTATATGAGCCAGCCAGGGAGTCGGTTGGGCCTCCATTTGTCTTTTGGGCTGTGCTGTTACTTCTGGTACCTGGTGACAATCTCAAATGGGGCCGCTCTGTCACATCTTCTCCTCCTCTGACAGGCATCATCGACTGGTTACCGCTGACAACTCGGCATTACGAAGGATTCTCCGTCTCAGTCAGTTTTAATGTTACATGTGACAACAGATAACTGACGGATGATCAAATTCAGTTTAAACTAGGGCTCGGTGAGATACCTGCAGAATTTATGAGACTACAGCTTTTCATTTCAGTTCAGATGGATTATTTATCACTTTTCTGATACAGTTTTTTAACAAATGTAACCACTTAATTTTGAATTTAACCCATAAAGACCCAAATACCCACCACTGACCAGAAGCATCTACTGATCTAAATATTTAATAGCTGTTAATCCACTAATCCTATCAGTACATGTAAATAATTGGTGTAAAATGTAGTTTGTTGTCTTTGTATACTCATCAGATATGACCCGTTTGGACGTTCAGAGACTCCATAGTGAACATGGAAACACTGTCATCTTCTGCAACATTCATTCACCAGTAAAACTCATGGAGTTGGATCAATGACAGTGGATGGAGACACTTAGTTTATGTTTAATTAATGGTGTCTTTGCTGAAGGAGTCACTTTTTCTTCAGTTTTCTGTGTTTCTCATATAATAACCTTTGAATATACTCTGAGCTTTAATGAACATAGGAAAATACATTATTTACACTGAAAAATGCAAAATACTGAGGATAATATTGTAATAAAAAATAATAAATCACATAAGAATGGTTAAATATAGAGGAAAATTAACAAAAGTAACACTGGATCTTTATGGGTTAACCACTTCATTTTTTTTTTAACCCTTTCATGCATGAATTATGAGAACTTTTCTGGAGTGTTTTTATTCCTCATTAGGCATAAATAAAATGTCATGGAGTGGGGTTTTTTTTCTTAATGGAGTTACAAAAATGGCGACAGAGTGGTGCAGTGGTTAGCACTTGTGCCTTACAGCAAGAAGGTCCTGGGTTCGATTCCCGCACCAGTCACTGGTGGGACCTTTCTGTGTGGAGTTTGCATGTTCTCC
>JAQQZY010000024.1:8716229-8728954 GCA_030068375.1 Ostorhinchus rueppellii | reverse complement strand
TAAATATGTGACTGTTTGTGTCTGAAGGTCTGTGGTAGCAGCATCAGCAGGTTTTTGGACACAACTGTGGAACTGATTCTAGTAGTTCAGTATTTTGTCTTAAATTCTAAATAAATGAGTCAGAATACAAACAATAGGCTCAATTTAACATTGTCAAGGAACACTTTCTTTGTTAAAATTGGTATTAAATATCGCAATATTATTGTTATCACAGTGCTGTACATCCATATCACATATCGCAAGTTTTTCCAATATCGCGCAGCCCTAACCAGAACTAAAACTCCACGTAGAAAATACTAAATAAAAAAATACCTCAATGTCAGATGTAAATGCAATTGTAAACAGACACACACACACACACACACACACACACACACACACTGATGCTTATCTTAAATGAAGCAGGGATGCAGACAGCATGTAGGACATGGCTGGCTGGCAGGCAGACAGACAATCTCAGGGTAGTGTGCTTCTATTTACAAACACACACAAAAGGAGCTTTGCTGAGAGCCCTTGGAGGTTAGGTCTAATCCTGCTCAGACTCTCACAATGCCACTCAAACTATTGTTCAGTCATAAAAAGCACTGGCAATTTCCATAAGTGTTGTGGAAGTGTACAAGGGTCAGCATCAGTGGCAAAGGGCAATATGAGAAATTTATTGTACTCTAATGAATAAAATATGTACAACTATGAGATCAAGCGAAGATAACAGCAATGCCCGATAAGGCTTTTGTGCAGAATCTAATGAGAAGTTTACATAGGTATCATTTAGGACCAATGACTAATTCCCTTTCTATTCAACAGACACAAAAAGAAGAACACAAGCGCTGGGTATTGTGTAACACTAACTATTCAATTAGAGGTAAAACAACGGAGCTCTGTCAATGTAAAATTTGCCAGATTTGTAGGAGGAAGAGATGTGAGTCGGTTTTCATTTCATTCGAGTACCGCAGTGAGTATATCGGGCTTTTAGAAAAACATCCCAAGAAAGTGTTGTGGATTGGAAACATTCAACACTTAAAGAGCATCTTCAGGTTTATCCACATTAGAGTGGACATGGGCTCAGAGAGCTTGGCGTGTAAAAATGAAAAAAGAACAAATGGCTCTGGGGTTGCGCTTTTCTCTCCGAAAAGTACAAAGAGCTGCATCAACCCCCATGACAATACGTTTGTGAAGCAGTATACGTGATAAAGGTGGAAAAAGAAGAGAAACAGAGATAGAGAATCAAGCCCCCGAGGCCTGAAGTCTAGACGAAAAGGCATTGTCAGTAATCACATTATGAGTTTATCTTTGCTATTTCTGTTCCTGTTCCTGTTTTTTTTTTTTTTTTTTTGAGTCGCAGCAGGTTTGTTTTAAGGGCAGTGTGTGTGCCTGTAGCTACCTCCGTGAAACCGGACCTGAGAGACTAGGGTGTCCCAGTTCCCACATTAAGGCCAGGCCACAGCTTCAGAGTTTTATGCTCAAGATTATAGACAGCCACTAAGTCCAGAGCCTCCATGATTCCCTGCCTCACTGCCACTGCAGGTCAGGGTTAAGTAATTGGCTTGGCATAGACTCTTCACCTATGCAGAACTAGAAAGGGACACTAGACGGGCAACAGTTCAACACGCAATAATGTCACAGTGAATCTTAACATCTCAGCACATTCTAAGTGAATGCGCAAGCAGGGTAATTGGACAGTATGCTTAAAATATATATCTGGGAGATCTATTTCTTAAAGATCGTACATTTTTCTGTATCAACCAAATTGGCTGAGTGCATATGTGGTGGGCAGAATTTCATTAAACGCCTGGCTCCCATTTCAATTGCTGTTCGTCTGAGTTCAGTGCCATTGATTTGCACACCACCTCCGCAGAAAACAAGAAAAAAAAAAGTGCCACATGCAAAAAACAAGTCCCCATTGATTCCTCAGCGGCATGAAAGAAACCTTGGCACATATAGTGTGACACAAGGACAGTTAGCTCCTTCCTCTCATGATGGGGATAACTAATCAACATGACAAGCTAGCAAGGAGTAACAGTGGAATCACATGACACAGTTTTCTATCTTATGGTTACAAGATATGGGGGCTGCTCAAGTGCTAGAATTTCACACATTCTACCCTATACTGTAACTTAAGGATTAAATCTCAATTTTCTCAAGCACTGGGACAATTTTCCTCCCCTCTTAGCAAAACCTGGAGGCATAATTCATCATAATAGTAGTTTATGCCTTAAGTTACAAAGCAGTTAAGTAGGAATAGGGTTGAAAAATTCTGGGAATTTTCAAAGATGGAAACCTTCCATGGGAATTAACAGGAATTTATGGGAACAAAAAATATGTACAAAATTGAAGGTTGGCCCTCAACAGGGAGCTTAAATATAGTTAGGGAAAATATATTGTAGCATAACCTTGGCTAAAACTACCAGATTTATTGCAAGTACACTCTTCAATCACATGCACACAGCACTGTTTACTGCAGGGTTATTGAGGCCACGCCCCCTGCATTTACTGTGCACTCCTCCATCACATGCACAGTTGATTGCTTAAACCTTGGAGGCCACACTTTGGAGCCCAAAGCACCAGACTATTGAAGCCACACAGTTGAGCCTGTGGATTATATAAAGTCAGAGAGGTTTATAAGTATTATAAGTATAATATAATAAGTATAATATATATATATATATATATATATATATATATATGTATTTTACATGGATGTTTGCTTATGACAAAACAAAAATATTTACATTTATGTTTGTATACGATATTGTTTGTTTGAGGTACCCAAAATTCCCAGTTAATTCCCATAAATTTCCAATAAATCCCATAAATTCCTAAAGAAAGTTTCCAATTTGGAATATTTCACATATTCCCCAGCTTAACTTCCCATGGAAAGTTTTCAGAAAGTTTCTGGAAATTTACCAGAAATTTTCTGCCCCTTTGCAACCCCAAGTAGGAATAAAAAAGACATACAGCAAGACAAGGTTATTCCAATCAGCAGTACACTATCACTATCCAATGAGGACTTAATCACTGCAAAAAAAAAAAAAAAAAAAAACACCTAATGATCAGCTGCTGTGCTTGATATTCTTAGACAGGAACGTAGTATTAGGTATCAGGCTTTGTGGTTCAGTTGACTCCTGTGGCCTCAGCTCTTACAATGAACATGTCGCAACACATTATTTTAGCAGCAGGGAAATATTACACATTACACAACATTAAATACAAACATTTAAATGAATAGGATTCATTTATATTATTACCTGTAATTACCAGCGCATTAGCAGAGTGGTCTAGCAGTGCATCAACAATCCTGAAACTGCTGGATGTTAACATCTGCATATTTTCGAATGAAACATGGAAAAAATAACAATGATTTTCTGTCTGTGATCAAATTATAAGGGCTGAGTCCCTGCAGATCTGGTGCTGCTGTTTACGTCGTGCAAATGAAAAAGAAAATACATCTATAAGATTTCATATTAAGAAAAACGATCTGCTATTGCAGTCAAGTCTTGTTTCTCACTGAGTCATTAACCTACATCAGGCATCAGTGAGCTGTCACCCTGAAACGCCCTGCTGCACACCAGTCAATGAGCCAGTGTGCTAATAATGGCAGAGTGGGACTATTCTCATGGCAAAAAGGACTGACTGGTTACTGTTTGCCTACAATGTGGCTTTCACAAAAATCAGGATTATTCTGTGGAGACGGGCCGATAGTAACTCACTTCTAGTATTCTTTGCCTGGCAGATTTTATGACTTCCCTCTCAATCACCTATAAATGTGAGCATTTAAGTGGAATTAACTGATGGGAACATTATGACTCTTATGAAATCACATTTGGGCTAAAAATGTCATAGATTAAACAAAAGAATGCCTGGGCGATGACACAGCAATGTGAGAGCTGTCACTGTCTCATGTCGGCTTCCTGTGGTCCTCAGTTACAGCGACTGAGTTTCCTTCCTCTGGCCATGCTGTGACTCTGTGCCACCCAGTGTGAGGGGGGTGGGGTGACAGCGAGGGGCCACACAGGGCAAACCCAGCGGGGAAATCAGAGCTCTCTCTCTCTTTGTGTGATTCAATATCACGCTTGTGTACCCATGAATGGATGCCAAGACATTTGAGTTCAGAGCCAAGGAACAAGCCAAAGCTGTGGAAGACTAGTGAGGATCAGACGGCCTGGAGAGAGAGAGCCATGGAGCTCACAAACAGAAACACACATGATCACACAAATGCCCTTCATCTGCACATACACACAATGAAAAGGAGGTAAAAAGGAGGAAAAAAGCTGAAAGAGCAGCTTCATTATAGGTGAAGTCCATGACAAATAAATATGTTCTGAGCTCAAATTGCTGTTAGGATCAGGCTGACATTCAGAAATAATTAAACAGCAGCGCAAATAAACACATCATGACTTTCAAGGCAGCACGGGACAGCCATTGTGTAAATAATTAAGAGAATATCTTTTCCACTGACACCCTGTGAAAAGCCAAGAAGTCCTTGAAAGAGTCACTTTCGGATTCTGTGAACTACAGGTAAAGCACCTGCGACTGCCAAAATGTCACCTGGAAAACACGCACACACACATATAAACAAAATCTGCTGTTTATTCTACATTCAGAGCAGCCCACTGTATAAAACCTCTAACCTCACACCCTCTGACAGTGCACACGTCAGTGCACATATCCCTATGCTCTTCTGCTCCTCTCGGCTTGGCAAGCGGGTAGGAAAGGGGAATTGTGAATTATGAAATTGGATTATGAGTTTGAGAATTCAGTGAGCCCCATATTGTCTGTCAGATGCTCTAGAGGATATTGGGAGGGCAGAATATATTATTTTGGAGGAAAAAATGAAATAGGACAGCTAGTGACTTGACATGCTGGTAAAATACAATAAGTGGGCACTTTACGAGGAAGTGGAAAACATTTTGTGCACTGAAAAAAAAAAGTGCTTAGCTTCAAACGCACAGTAGAGCTAAGAAAAAATAACTGGGTGAGATGCAGGTTATTTTCTATTTTTTATTATTAGCATGAAGGTGAGGATTTGGCTGTTTAATGCTTTGCAGTAACCTCTTCCATTCCACTGAAAAGCAGCATAAACTGAAAAACTGATTGAATTCAGGTTGAAGGATATAAACAACATTCATTCATTCATTTTCTGAACCACTTCTAGTCCTCGGGGCCAGAGTCTATCCTGGCTACCGACGGGTGAGGGCAGGTACACCGTGAACGCGTTGCCATTTCACAGCAGGGCTGACGTATAAAGCTGAACAACCATCCAGTCTCACATTCATTCATTCATTTTATTCATTTATTTATTTCAGTCATGGTTGTGCATTTCATCCCCAAAACATTCATTAATCATTCAATAAGTGAATAAACATACACACACCCATGCTCGAAAAGGAGCAGGATGAAGAAAATTTTATATTTCCTTCCCCCTTCTAAATAATAATATCCTTCACGGTTAGCTATACACAACTAGCTCTAAAGCCATACTGTATAAAGTCAAACAAATCAAGCTAAATACATCCAAAGATAATATAAAATGAATGCAAAACTACATGTCCAGGAAGTACAAAACATAAGTAAACATACACCTGATGAAATGATGCAGATTCACTTTCGCACCTGATGTAGAACAGGAAGATATAGATTAACCAATTAGCATGTCTTTAGAAGGTGAGAGCACCCAGAGAACCCATAACAAACAACATAATGAATAGAAATACTGTTGTGAATATTTGCCGAGAATTGCACTGAGTGATCTAACTGAGAGATTGTTTGAGGTAATGCTGCATTCCATTTACCTCGGAACTCGGACTTGACATCACACCCGAGTTCAGAGCATTCCAGTTACATTCTTGTTGTTCATAGTCGGATAAAAGATGACTGAACCCACCAAAGTAATTCTCGTCCTGGCTTCATCAGAATTCAAGGAACTTAATATGGATATAGAATAAATCATACAACATTCCTTGAATTAAATAATCTATGCACTTTGTTGGGAGTCAGAATATCATTTGTCCGAGTTCAGTTTGAGTATTTCATTTGCGATACCACGCGGCAAAGGGCAAACAGGTTAGCGTTTTGGTAGCAGAGCCACTGTAATAGTTAAAACGTGCCACATAGAAGACACTTTGAATGCATTTCTGATTTAAAATGTGCTTCTCCATATATCCGGAACAGTACTTAGCCGTATATTACTCGGGTCATTTATCAAATACGTTAAAAGTAAAAGTAAACTGAATAGCTCAGGTGTTCATGTAGGGACTTCGAAGTCGGAAATCTGAGGTGAAGCTGATGTTGGGGGGGCGTTCCCATGATATTTTCTGAGTTCAGCCAACTTCCGAGAACAACTGTAACGCAGCATGAAATCACATGATCCAAGAGCTGAATTGTGATGTTTTGTCACTTGTTACATGTAAGGTAGTATCAACTGGACTGTGAAGCTGTTTTCAGACCAGCCAGCCTGGTGTCAGAGCCGGTTCCCTTACCAGTTAAACTAGGAACTGAAGTGTTTGCCCATAAACAGCCTGCGTTCGTACCATTATGCAAGCACATGATGCGTCTTCTACAGAGGCCATTGCTTCACTATCTAAGAAAAGTGGTCCTAAGAAAGTGGATGTGTTCACAGCAGAGAAAATAACAACAGTGCTATGTGCTACATCACCTACCTGCGAGCATTTGTACTCTTAATACAGATCAGTAGGTGTGTTTCCACTACACTGGTCCCGGGACTTTTTGGAGGGGGAGGGGGGTATTTTTGACCAGGCTGAGAGTTGTCTTGGTCCTCTCAGGCATCTCCATTACAGTAATGACCCTGTAAGAACCTCGCAACGACGTCATCATAATAGAATAATAAAATAATAGAAAGCGCCAAAACAAAGCAGCAGCAGAGGAGGAATTTCACAACAAGACGAGACATGGACACGGACAAAGTTGGGATGTTTGTTACGTTTGTGCTGTTGCTGTACACAGTAATTGTATCAGAGATTGAAAGAAGAAGAGTTGCTCTCAAAGTACTCTTTTAAAATTGGAGGTTGTTTGTCACGATCTGCTGATGTCAATTGCGACAACAAATTTGCGCGGGTTAGCTACTAGTACCACCCATCGACTCTGTCAGGCTGTTCTTGAGTACCTATCCTCGAGCAGGTACTCTGTTGGTTCCTGAAAACGGCCCAGTCAGTGGAGACATGTGCATACCATGAAGTTCATGTAAAACGGTCCGGAAGTTCTGATAGTGGAAACATGCCTAGTATTTATGTGCGCAAAGCCAAGCTACAACATCTCCTAAGGGGAAGAAGGCAGTGACGCCGAAACCAGACATGTAACCTCAACAGGTGAACCAGGTGACGTCCACCCATGCTGTCACATTCAACTTAGAAAAATCTAATTTTACTTGGTGCCTATCGATAACCAAATTTCTAGCTCCCAAACGTTCGGATTTTCAGTGTGAACACGTCAGTCGCTTTGAGATTAGGTGTGGGAACTGGTAGTGGCACCATTCTCTGTCGATCTGAAAACAACTTTAGAGGGTTTATGCTGATATTGGACTAACTTTAATGGAATTTCTAGATAACAACTGGAATAAACAAACCAATGTGAGAAAATGTGAAACGTTTCTTACGGCTGTATCTGATGTACACACAGGGTAGAGGAAAAATAAATCTTTTAAAATATTGTATGGACATCTTGCTAGTTGTGCTTTTGACTGATAAAACATGATGCATCATGTTATAACTATGTGACAACATGTAGTTTACTTTCAGTGCCCAGTCTTGGATGATTAACTGAAAACTATCCTGTCAATATCAACATCAATACTTTTTTTTTTCCTTTCACACAATGACATGTTTGTGGAATAGTTATACAACACAGTATTTCCCAAACTTTTTGAGCCACAGCACATATTTTATATTAGAAAAATCACAAGGCACACCATCAAACAAAAATGTCACAAGTATATTTATGTAAATATAATGCAAATCTAGTCTCACTTTACTGAGTGTGAAACCTGGGCCTGTTTAGTTGAACACAAAAGTGATGCAGGCAACATTATTGCGGGGCATTTGGAACAAGAATGCTCAGAGGGGCGCACCAGCGACTCCCCCCCCCAAGGTTGAGGTCTGTTGCATAATAGTATGGGAGGCTTATCCCTTCTGCCCCAACCCGATACCAGGGGTTTGTGGGTAACCTGCTAATCCGTGCACCAGTACTGAGGGGGCTTTATCAACAGAACACACCACATCAGGGCCAGTCACTTTTATCACTTTTATTTTTATTTTGTAAAGGGAAGCAGGACCCTGTTGTTATAGAGTGGATCATTGGTGTGTACAGTCGTATGGATCTATATCACACTCCTGCTTACAGAACCAATCAGGTCAAACTGGATAATCTTCCACGGAACACCTGATGACTTCTCACGGCACACTAAGGTGCCACAGCACACTGGTTGGGAAACACTGATACAACAACACTCAGTCAAAAACTATCTCGATGCACTGTAATTATTGTTCATTTTGTTTACCTTTTCGGACTTTCAGCTGGACAGGAATGGTCCGTATCCCAGTTCTTCCCATTGAACAGCTCTCATCAGTTTCATAATGAACCGAAAGTGTTTTTATACTTCACATAGTCATATAAAACACAGTGTTTTGCATAGCCACTTCAGCATCTGAATAAAACCAGGTCTACTGAACATCCACACATGAACATCCACCAGCACATGAAATTCTTCATTTCATTCCTCTGTGGCCGCAGCACATATTAGTCAAACTCCAACTTAAAGTGGACAAAGCAAACACTACCGCTCTCACAGAATTATTACAAACATAAAAAAAAAATCAGAATGTGCTCAGTAAAAGTCTTTTTACAGATACATTCATAATAAATGTCAGCGAAGTAGTAATGTTTGAACTGCACCATATTTATTTATTTATTTGATGATATGATCTGTACGTTTCCTCTGAAAAATAGATCATACGCCCACAACGTGAGACTGTCAGATCATCCAGCCCCAGTCAAATCCTAGTGTAAGACGTGTCTGGTTGCAGTGTGAACACCCTGCTACACTGGCTAAGTGGTAAAAGCAAACCTTAATGAGAGAATTCCCCTCTTTACTCCACCATTGTATTGTTGTCCCTACTGTTGTTTGGGTCTTTGATGTGTTGCCGAGGAAGCAGGAGTGTAGACAGGCATGCAAAAATATATATTCATTAAGAAACCTTTCTTTTAACCTCCGAAACAACAAGCACACATACTCTACCCACTCACACACACACACCGGTCTAATTACAAGATTTCTTGATTGGGTTACAAGCACGTCCTCATGCCTAAACTCCCAAATGACTATGTGAGAAACGATGGTTAATCCATGAGCGCGTGTGCACACACTTTATGAGGCCGGATTTGTGTGCGTCTGTTCCCCCACAAGCCCTCTGACACCCCCATCAACCTCATTCTCAATTAGAGAATCGGAGACATTTAAACAGGAAACACTGCAGGGAATGCTGAGAGACAGGAAAGCAGAGGAGGGACATTTTTTATGCAAAGTGCCAGAGGGCAAAAAGAAGGGAAAAGGGAGGGAAAGTGTTTAGAAAACTTACTGATGACAAATTCGACATGTGTCTAAGAACGCGTGCATTCTGACCAACAGTAGCACACTACATATAATCCAGTTATCCAGCCACAAAGAAGAAAATTATGCCCAAAGTTGAAGCTGTTAGTTTATATATTCTGAGCAGACCCGGCCCAAGGCATAAGCGAATTAAGCACCTTCTTAGGGCCCCATGTTCATTGAAGGACACCCCCCAAGAGGAATTTAGAAAAAAAAATATTTTTACATGCATGAGGAACAATTTATACACAATCAAAATTATACTATTGTACAAAAATACACTTTTCTGTGATGCTGTTGATGTAGGCCTAGTGATTCTTACTGCCTCTGTTTAAATGTGGAAACTCCGCTGCACAGTAATGTGTGCCTTCTGCCATGTAGTGCAAAAATTACACTGAAGACATTAAACGTCAAGGGTGTTGAAATCATTTTAGTTCAGGGGTCACGCAGAGCATAATAACCTACATGAAATGACAACTCTCCAAATTTTCATCAAAATATCTACCTTTGCAAACTATCCTTTCACAATATAATATGAATAACCTGAATAAATATGAACAACCTCAAATGTCTTAAGAAAATGCAATTGTATGTCTACTGTGATCTGAAAGTTGGATTAATAATAAGCTGAGACATATTGTTGAAATTGCAATTACTTTTCTTAAAAAAATTACAAATTCAGGTTCTATGTGATTCTTCATGTTATTCAAAATTTCATAATGTAATTTCACTTTTTCACACACAAAAAAAAGAAAGTTTTTTTAGTTATTATTTATTGGTTATTATGATATTATTTCACCTGAGATCACATTGGGCTGTATTTGCCCCTTGAATTAAAATGACTTTGACAGCCCTGTATTAAAGAGTCAGCTGGCCTGTGTTAAGGGTTGGTTGCTGGAATATACGATGCTTAACTAATGTCTTAGACCACCTGTCATGAAAACAAGAAAACATAGTTTCATACTTCGTAGTTTATCAAAAGCTTGTTTCAAATGAACAATTTTATTGTTATTCATTAAGAAAATGACCAATTGGAATAACAAAATAGTCCTTGTTGACAAATAATAACCAAAAGTGCCAATATTTAGTGTGTCCACCTTTGGTGCAGATAACAGTTTGCATTCTTGCTGCCATTGTTTTTATGTAGTTTTACACAGAAATGCAAGATAATAACTGGAATTGTGCAACTTCATTAAAAAAAATAGTCATTTTCTGCTGCATTTCCCTTTGAATTTTTGGAAAATATTAAAC
This sequence comes from Ostorhinchus rueppellii, assembly GCA_030068375.1. Classification (NCBI taxonomy): domain Eukaryota; kingdom Metazoa; phylum Chordata; class Actinopteri; order Kurtiformes; family Apogonidae; genus Ostorhinchus; species Ostorhinchus rueppellii. The sequence continues at coordinate 8,718,105 of JAQQZY010000024.1, read as the reverse complement.
TGGAAAATGTATGGATAGCAACAATAGTTCTATTTTAGCATGAAAGATATGGTTTTAATAAAAAGACCTTGCATATACAGGTGGATTAACCATTATAGAAACATAAAAAGATATTTTGGAAGAATACATCTGTTAAGCACTGTGCGTTGGTTGAACTCCTCTAATAAACTAAACATTGACAGAAGAACCTCCTACAGGAAGAACTTCATCATCTGTATTAGGTTGTCACATCTACTCTGCCACAGAGCAGAGAGAAGAATGCATAAGTGAAATGTTTGCCATGGTCTGGGACTGCTGTCAGACTACTCTGATTCACGTCCAGATTATTGCTTCATATTCTCCAGAGGTGAAGTGTTAAATTAACTCACTGTCACTCTAAAGCTTTGCTAACTGGAGGGCAGCTACATTTTCCCCAAAGCAGATCGAGCTTTGGATGGACTGTCAGTTTAAACAGGTGTGGTTTGTTAATCGGACACAGGCAGCTGCAAAGTGGACTCAAAGCACCTCCTATAATGCATCACACACACACACAAGCACAACAACGTGGATCTGAGTGTCGACCCAATCTCCAGCTCCTGTTCAGAGCCAATTCTCATTTTGAAGATGATTTGTTCTACCTCCTAAGCCATCACCCGTTCCTGAAGTGTTCACAAATGTTCAGCGCTCGGCACTTCTGTTTACACCTGGCATCAAAAAGGTCTCGAGTGACCACTTGTGACCAGATCTCACTTCATCACTCGCACTCTTTATGCAAACACACAACCTCATCGAAAGCTGGCACAATGACATTACACAAGGATGGCAGCTCAGAAAGTAGTTCTTCAATCCATTCCAAGGCAGATTCATGTTCACACTGTTGAGACAAAGTGGAAGTACGTGTCCCAGGCTATAGTCCAAGTGGGTCCTGAGTGATCATATCTCAACGCATTCACATCTGGCATTAGAGCTGGCCTTATGTGACCAGTTTGTTAAGAATGGAGGTTAAAGCTGCGTCTGAACAGAGGCCGGAGTCAGTTACAGAACACAGAGGAAAAAAGAACCTGTCTACAGTTAACACTTCGGAGCACTGCACTACTACACCTTTACTCCCTACACTTGTCTTCAGTGTCAGTAAGTGGGAAGAGATGACACACTAGACCTCAGTGGCTGCAAAGCTTACTCCCACAAACAGCAGAGCAGTGGGTGGTACCTGCCTTTTTGACACAAATAATAAGGAGTGGATCTATAAACAGTGTAGGTTCCAATATATTGATTGCTGCACTTTTCTTACAATCTGTCTGGACTATGTGGACAAAAGTATTGGGACTAGGGCTGCACGATACTGGCAAAACTTGTGATATGTGATATGGATGTATGACAGTGACAATGACAAGAACACAAGTACTGGAGGGAAAATACAGCTGTTTATGTTTTCTTTGTTTTATTGTCATTCTCACTGTAATTATATTATTGTTCTTATGAGTTATATCATTGTGTACAACCTAGAGAACATACCTGCTTTATTGTTTTTAAACTGTTTCTTCATTGCTGGTTTTACCTATGATTTATAATGTGCACATAAATAAAGTGTATTATTATTACTGTTAATAAAATAACAATCAAGGTACTGTTTAGGGCTGCGAGATATTGACAAAACTTGCAATATGTGATATGGACATACAGCATTGCGATAATAATATTGCGATATTTCTCGTTCACCTAAAGAAATACCAATTTCATCTAAGAAAAGTGTTCCTTAATGTTAAATTGAGCCTATTGTTTGTATGCCGACTCAATTATTTAGAATTTAAGACAAAATGCTGAACTACTACAATCAGTTCCACAGTTGTGTCCATAAACCTGCTGATGCTGCTACCACAGACCTTCAGACACAAAC
>JAQQZY010000024.1:8571987-8606052 GCA_030068375.1 Ostorhinchus rueppellii | reverse complement strand
GGCCTAAGACTGTATCTGAGAAACTACAACCAACTAGGACTTTGGACTGAATTTTTCTTTATTTATGACTCAGATTTGGAAAAGTTGAACGACTTTTATTCTGGAAGCATTTTAGTTGTAGACCAGTGTAATCTTTGGGATGTGATGGTGAATACTTCACGTAGTAGTTTGAGTCTCTCGTCACCTATACAAGAACTTGGTGAAAAAGCAGAGGCATCGAAGGTATTCACAGTTTATTCCTCAGGTAGAAGTATAGATACTAGGATTTAAAAAGACTTCTGTAGAACTTGAAGTGTCAGCTTTTTACTTAAGTAAAAGTACTGGTTTCAAAAGTACTTAAAGTGTAGACGTAAATGTAACGGGGGAAAATGTCATTAGGACTAAAGCTTAGGCTGCACCACAGGGGCCTATAGTGCACTTTCTTTTCTAAAGGTCGTAATGACTATAATGATGTATTGGAATTTTAATGTTGAAAAATGTGGGATGTACTAGCCTGCCTGTTTCAGCCACATATATGCTCTTTAAAATTGAACTAATTTTAGTATAGTGCAAATGTATTAAAAAACCATATATGTGTACTACTGAGCATTAGCATGTGTTTCATGGAGCAGAAGATATGATGATTAGTTGAATATAAGTATTGGAAAAAAAAAGTCAGGTTCGATGGATCGTGGACAAACCAATAGGCTGTTGGAATGGTATATGTGTATACTTCTCATCCAACCACAATCAAATTCACTCACTTCAGATAGTGTGATTTATCTGGATAGTTTTTTTTATTTTTATTTGAATGATTACAAGTCGGAATGAAATGGGAGTAAGGAGGCTATTTTTGAAATGCAAGGAGTATAAAGTACAGATAATTGTGTGAAAATGTAAGGAGTCGGAGTAAAAAGTTGGCTGAAAAAGAGTTACTCCAGTAAAGTATAGATAACCAAAATTTCTACTTAAGGTAACGAAGTATTGGTACTATTGGTACTTTACTTGACTTCTTTGCTTATGACTAAATATTTACCTACTTACTTATTTACATAGGTGGTAGACTCAGCATTCACTGATCAATGATACTTGACACTTCTGTGAAGAAGTAATGCAAGCCTGGAAGGAAAAACACTGTTGCCCATAGAGTTGGAATAAAACATTTCTACCTGTTCTAGTTAAATGATTGTGACAGTGTGTTTGATTCTGGAGAAAGTGTAACCGGAACTCCGTATGTCATCATTAGACCTGGTCAAAGGTGATTACTGATGTGTATAATTAGGAATAAAAAGTCTGAAATGGTGTGGCATAAATGATGCTAGAGTGAATGCATCCTGTAATTAAAGTAAAAGGTGATCCAGTGAAATATTGTTGGTGGGATTTTTAATTTTTTTTGGCCAGGCTGTGTATGATCTTGTAGGACGGGATATCCATTTTGTACGCCACGTTGATGTCAGTGTGTTGTACTGATGGCAGCTTCTCTACATTAAGGTCACACCTACAACTTTCCAGTTCAGTTGTGGCTCATGGACTCATTCCCCTTCACTCCTCCCATATGTCTCCTAAGACCTACTCCCAACATGGTCATTAGAGAGGGCAAGCACGTGGACGCCAAAGGACGGATTCACCTGCCTGCCCTACACAACTGGGATTATGTATGTATGTTTTTACGCCTGTAGGGTGAAATAAAATCAAATGAAAACACTGAGGTTCTCATCAGTTTATTTTACTTTGAAACAGCCCAAGTCAACAGTGGTGGGCCTTCTAAATGAAATGATCGGCAAGTTCGAGGAGGACCCTCCACTGTCTACAAAGTCCACAGACGACAACAAAGACCCTCTTAAGCTTCTGTCATTTGTGTCTAATTTCCAAATCAGTGATGGTATAACAGCATTATTAATATTCTGTTAATAATCACTGCATATCCATGTTCTTATTTAGAAGTTTGACTCTTGTCCATTCCAGGTGGGATCAGACAGCACAATCAACCAATCAATAAAGTCTCAGTCATTGGGGGAGGAGATTTGGGAATGGCGTCAGTGATGAGCATCATTTCAAAGGTTAAAAAAACACAAATTTCAGCAAATTACATTCCAGCTGTTTGTGTACCGACTGCTGACACTTAATGTTTTCCCTTCTATGTCATCTAGTGTGACGTGGATAAACTTGTTTTCATCGACGTTGCAGAGAGTTCCACCAAAGGAGGCAGTACAGATCTGGAAATTTTCAGTCTGCCAAAGGTTGAAGTATCCAGAGGTGCGTTGTTGTCGGCGGTGACACTCGTTGAAGTACGAAGGCTTTTTAGCTGAGTCACCGTTGATTAGATGGTTTAAATGATAGCAGAATAATGGCTTTGTGCGCAGAGATACTGTCACTGGGTTGAGAATCTATGACGGCAAGGATTCAATTTATCTGTAGCAGCTGCTATAATGCAGTTTTCAAAATAAAGGGACAAGAAAAACAACATATTTACCAGGCGCTGATCAAATGGCGGTCCGCTGTCTTCTTAAATTGTGGCTATTTTCTCAACCACCCTTAGGTATTGATGGGAAATTCTTGTTTTGTCTTTCTGCTTCCCTCATTAGGAGTGTTATGTTAAAGGTGGGGTCTGAGATGTTTTCCTGGAGCATTTTTTTTTTTTTTAGATTATTGCTAAAAATCTCCTTCATACCCTGATTGCAAACAAATAATGACATGCTCTGACACAAAAATTAAGTTTTAGTCAACTGTGGGACGGACAGGACTGGAAAACAACAACATCCAATCATTTTGAGCGCCCACTCGAAATATGTCTATCAAAATCACCTGCCATTTGTCCCTGCCCCCTGCGTTCTGGAGGCGTGGCTTCAGGGGGGAGTCTGAAGAAAGGGGTTGGGACTTTCAAAATGTAGCCTGTTGAGCCTTTTTTTCTAACATCTCAGACCCCACCTTTAAATGTCTTCTGGTTGTTTTTTGTTGCACATGAAGCTACTGTGACAAGAAAAAAAATACTATTTTACAAAGTACTACCTTGGCTGATGTACTTTACTTTTTTTCTGTCAGAAAAACCACCTGTGACACTTGTCTCTCCTTTGCTAGATTTGTCATCCTCAGCAGGATCCAGGGTTGTCGTGGTGACTGCGAACGCCTGGAGCAGCGAGCAGTCGTACATACGCGTGGTTCAGACTAACGTTGACATGTACAGGGGCATCATTCCGAATCTGGCCCGTCTCAGCCCAAACGCAATAATGCTCATTGCTTCACAGCCGGGTTAGTGCGGAGAGAAGACGCTTTAAAGGAAATGTAATGGAATACTCCCATATTTACTCTCTCTCTCTTTCTGTTTAATTATCAGCGGACATCATGACTCACATAGCCTGGAGGCAGAGTGGTCTACCTCCGACTCAGGTGATCGGAGTAGGGTGTAACCTGGACTCGGAGAGACTCAGTCATGTTTTAGATATTAACCTGAACACTCACAAACAAGCCTGGGTAATAGGAGAACTGTCAGACAACAAAGGTGAGACAGAAAATATCCATTTAATATTTAGAAGGTTTTGTTGTGCATAATTGCTTTTGAAGAATGTCTGGTGTAACATTTCCATAAACAGCTCTTCTTCTGCTTCTCCTGGTTTTGTTTTGAATCGCAGTGACACAACTAATAATACACCCACTCGTAAATGACACACATGAGTGAACCTGTCAGTGTCTCTGTTTCGCAGTTCCTGTGATGAGTAACACTGGGCCGAACAGCAGCACACACACCGAGATTGCCCCAGGATCCAGCTCTACCAAACCTTTGTTGGACAGGTACACACACAAGTGACTGAAACTGTAGGTGAAGATTTACATCTGAAATTAGTCAACATGCATTCAATCATTTGCACAGTTTGGATTTAGGAACTAGACCGGATTACAAAAAAAGAATAGGCAGTGATAAAACATAGCTACCACTTGTTGGTCATATTTCATGTACTTACGTTGGTTTGTATTAGTTTTGTTAAATATTTTCATGTTGTATTTCTGTGTTTGTAGAGCCTTTGAAATGATTAAGAATCGAGGACAGCGCTCTTGGTCAGTGGCTTTGTCTGTTGCCGACATCACCAACAGTATTCTGACCAATAAGATGAAGATCCACTCCATCTCCACATTAGCCCAGGTACTGCCCATGGCTCCTCAGTTTTGTTTTATGCACCTTTAATCACTCAAGATGCTAGATCAGAGAGTCCCCAGTCCTGGTCCTTGAGGGCCAGTATCCCACATTTTAGATCTTTCTCTCTTCCAACACACCTGACGGTCGTCATCAGGCTTCTGCAGAGCTGGATGATAGGCTTCTCATTTGAATCAAATGTGTTGGAAGAGGGACACATCTAAAACATGCAGGATACCGGCCCTCAAGGACCAAGATTGGTGACCCCTGCACTAGATGTTCATTCATCTGTGTTTGCATTAGGGTTGGGGTGGCATCGGTGTAGAGGTCTTCCTCAGTCTGCCGTGCCTTCTGGGATCGAATGGTTCCACTCGTCTTGCAGGAGTGTCTCTGGGACCAGAAGAGGACTCTAAACTCAGGGACAGCGTCACCTCCCTTTGTGACCTCATGACTCAACTTATGATATGAATGTTCCTCAGCTCGGACCAGTAGCTTTAGTTGACTGGGATGACATTTATCCAGTCAATACCTCAGCTGTCCTGAAGTTGAATGCAGTTACACTGAACTACTTGCACTTAATAGTTTGGAACTAAGAAGCTTGAAGCTCATCTAGAAATCACTCACCTAATGTTATTCACATTTGGTGTATTTATGAGGATTGCGCTTCCCATAGACCTCTGATGTAAAAACAAACATAAGTTACACTATTGAGTTGCATTTTATGTATTTAAATACACCAGCATAACGTAAAGTTAGTTTGAAGGTACATGAATGTAAGACCATAACACTCTATGCAAACACATCTAAGTGACAGAGCTGTTGACCATTTTAATATATTTTGTCACTGATAACTCTCAGCTTACTCTTTTACAAAAGGTGCAGTTACACTCATTCATCTTTTACCAATCATTAAAATTTGTCTTTTTTTTTTGTTAATCTTTATATATTTGTTGGGAAAATCTAAGTGTTGAATAAAGTATAGGGCAGTATGCAATACGGGGGTGAACCAGGTGATTGCCTCATTAATGGAGGACACTCATTTAAAAAAAAAACAAAAAAAAAAAAAAAACTGTGTGTATGCACACACACACACACACACACACACACACACACTCTCCCCCCCATTCTATTTCTATGCCTCCCCGACTTAACTGTTTGCTCTCTGCATTGTTTACTTTAAAATGCTTTTGCACTGCTGGATACCTAAGAATATGTACAGTGAGCAATATTACATGACGTGTGTGTGCAATAAATATCTAAACCCATATGTGGATTATCTCTGTAGGAAGTTGAAAACAGAAGACAGCTAAGGTTTATCTCTTTATAAAACTCAGACAGGTACTTGCATACATGTGCATGCACATAAGCTTTGGTCCGAGTCCCAGTCTCCCAGGTGTATAAGATCTAACATTGACGGTGTAATGTAGAATTCCCAGTGCGGTCACATAACTAAAGATACTATGACAAGCCAAGTTACTGGAAAAGACGCCAACACAGGCCAAAGGTTATGAACAAACCATGAAAATGACTTAACATCACCCCTCAAAATGTTTTCTAGTAGTAACCTGCAAGTCCATTGAATATTAATATTTGGAAGTGGTAAAACCTTGCAGTAATAAGTCAGTGCAAAGAACAAAACTTCTTTCATCGTTTGAAATGTTCCGACAGTATATAATATAAATACATAACTGAGTTGAATAATAACATATATAAACACATTTCAATATAATAGGTCCTTGTAGGTTATGGCTCAATTTCCATTTAAGTTTTTTTTCTGAGCAAGTGAAATTAGTGGCACCACAGTCACCAGTCACTCTGAAATATAGCTGTACATATGAAAAACAATTAGCTTTGATACTTTTGCTTGTCTCCTAAATCTAAAATGGCAATAGAATAATGGAATACAACAATTGGTCCTTGTATCCTAAAATGCATCATAATCTCTCATTTGACAAACCAGTCTTGATTTATAAATGACTATGTTCACATTCATAAATTATTCTAACTGGCTTTGAGGTGATGGCATCTTATAGGGATTCTGTCATGTTAACAGGGACATTTTAGATTTCACTGTACTTGATCTTTAACATTTCTGACCACAAGATGGAGCAATTTTTCATTGACAACTCTGAAAAGGAATTTCACTGCATGTTTTTCCTACCATGAGCATCTATGATTCTCATGTCATGCTTCGACTCTATTTAACCTGATACATGCACACACATGAATTCTGATAGTATATTACTGCTGTGAAAAGAAAGAGTCTTAAAAGAGACAGTTATAACATAGATGAAATGGAAGAAATCAACTAAGAAAAGCAGTACAGTACATTCAAGAGTACCTTCTGCTACTTTCCCCAGGACCAAATAACTGGATATGTGTGGGAGTAAGTCTAGCTTCAGCATTTACATCAAAGATGAAATGCACCATGTCTTCCCTGCTGCTACTGCTGGTGCTTGGAAGTTTAACAAATCTCTTAAGAGACTGTGTTCAAACTGCTTTGGTGCAACCTGGTTTAGTGGTTCTCTGTAATCAAGTATTGACCCAAAAATACAGTAAAGAGCCTGCTTATATTAAAGGTTTCTCATTATATTTTGACATACTGTAAAGATGTGTGAGCCTGCTCACAAGTTTAGCATAAATGCAACACTGATAAAACTGCATAGGCTTTGGGTGCATAGGGGAAGATGGTGTCACTCAGCAGCCTCAGAAGCCCTTTGTGTTAGAGTTGCTACCGTCTGTGCACTGTGATCAAGTTAAGACACTTTGGACTAAATGAAACGTATTGCAACGGCCAAACACTTTGCTGCTATCAGAAGGACTTCTCTCGGTCGGTTGAATTAAAAACTAAAGCCGGTCTCACAAATGAATCAATACAATCGCTTTTTGTGCAGCAAACAGTAACGCAAACAGCAGTTTTAAATACAAGCTTAACACTTAAAAGTTAGCTGCACTTACAAAAATGGTGCAGGCATCACAAAAATATTTACACATCAAAGAAAAGTCTTTTCACTCACTCACACGCACACACACAAAACCCTGGAGACTCTAAAAAGCTACTGGCCTTTGTTAAAACCCTTCATCTCTGAAAAGGCTTTGCAAACAGATCAAGCATAACAGAACTCTCAGTCATATTGGTATAATCAGTAACTTGACACTTTGAAACTTCAAAAGGTCACTGATTTGGGCAGCTGTTGTCCACCTGGAGGCATCCTGCAAAAGTCTGGGCTGGACCGGACCAGTGGCACCCCTACCGGTGATGGTCCTGTGGGCCTGGATTGGCCTGGGGGAGACCCAGTGTACAAAAGTGGTGCTGGGAAGGCAGAATGGTCCCTGGGGCCCCTAGAGAAAGGCTTAGAGTAACCGGGTGAAGTGGCTCTGTGTGTGTCTGAATAACTGTTGCTACTACACTGAAATGGAGTGAGTCTGTCAGCAAAACTAGGTGGAGGAGGGGCGATGATGGAGTCTTCTGCCCAATGATCCTCTCCTTCATATTCGGGCTCCTGGGGCAAACTGGGGAGAATGTGCAGTGACGGAGGACTGGGTGAAGGAGAGGGAGGGATGAACACAGGAGGTGGAGGCACAGGGTAGCTAGTGGGGTCATAGAGTCTGTCAACAGCAGGTGGTGGAGGATTGCTGCACATGCTGGGGATTTCCTCAGGCGTGGACCCCAGGAGCCTCTCCAGATAACGGTCATCCTCGTCGACCTCTGAGAGGTTGTCATACTGCGAGGTATTCGAAGGTCGACGGTTTCCTGGTGGCACAGGGACGTAGAGAGAAACTGGGAACTTGGTCGGCTTCAGTGGAGGAACTCTGTGGGAAGAAGAGGGTGCTGCTGGGAACACATGAGGAGGGGAAGGCCTTGGTGAAGGAAATTTCTTCTGTGCGATGCCAAGTGATGTGGGTGGTTGTGGGCAAGTTTGAGGGTATGGCTTTGTTTGCAGTGGTGAGGCGGAGCGTGGTGAAGGGGAACGCTGTTGAGTCTCTGTTTGGGTTGGTGCACAGTGTGGAGCATCAGTCTGGTTGGGATAAAAAAAAGGCGGAGGTGGAAGATCTGGAAGGTCCATCATCTCCTCCTCAGCCTGCATGTTCAGAGCATCTAAAGTAGGAGGCTCATAGGGTGGAGGCCAATCCACTGGCTCTTCCTGAATCTCTGCATCCATACCCTGCTGTACTTCTTCATTCTCTGCCAGATTAACCTCTGGGGCCGACACCTTCACAACAGGTCCTACTTCAGTATGTGGTTTTTCTGGTTTTGGAGGTAAAGGAGGTGGTCTACAAAGACTTCTGGGAGAAGGAGTTTCCTTTATGTGCACTACAACTGGGTCCGGTGAAGGCAAAGACGGTGCGTTCGCCCTAGAGAGGTTTCTGGTGTCCTGGGTCTCGGCAGGAGAGGATGTCTCATGTAGGGTGATGCTGTCTGTTTGCTCGGCTTCTGCACTAGGCTGCAGACTTAGTTTAACCTCCAGTGGAGAGTCAGGCTGTAGAGGCAGCAAAGGAACTGGTCTCTCTTGACCCAGTGGTTTCTTTGGCAGCTCCTCTGACTTGGCTAAAAAAGGGAATGGAAGATAGGGAATGCATCAGTGAGAGAAAAAAAATGGATACTGGAAAGGATTTATAGGACAAAGAATGTAGCTTTCAACTGACAGGAAATGACGGGGTAATAAAAACACTGTCTCTCCTTTCATTAATTTCTTGGCTCATCATCATTCTTATTTTTGACAAACTGCACCTGGGGGAGGTTGGTCCAGCTTTTTAGCACGCAGCTCAGACATGGCGGCCTGTAACTGTTCAACCACAGCATCATCAGGCAGGAAGAAAGAAACAGCCAGCTGCTCTTGGAGAAACTCCCTCAGGTCCTCCAGCTGAAACTTCTGCAGACGCTCTGATTGGACACACAATACAGACACAAGAGAGGCATGTTAACAGAGAATGAGTGAATGGTGACCTGTGCTACATTCAGACAGCAGGTCTTAATGCACAATTTGGATTTTTTGGTGAAATCTGATTTTTTTTTGTGTGCTCATTCATAGTGTACATTAAATACGACTTCTATCATTTTTGAGTATGAATTGAATGAGACCCTGAAGTGGCCTGCATATACTGCGTTTACAGAAGTAAATATGTTTTTCCTGCCACTCCTTTGCCTGGGATGCAGAATTGTGACATTTGTTTCATTTTAATGACACAAAGGTCAGATAAACGAGACCTGGCCGTTCAGACTGAAGTTGCAAAATATTAGATACATAGTAGTTATAGGACCATATATGAAAGTGGCTACTGTAGGTCGGATTGGGGGAAAAAAACAAAAAAATAAATTCTAATTTGTGCTGTTCAAACTGTCTTGATTTACAAGATACAGGTCATATATGGGGGGGTAAAAAACAAAAAAAAACAAAAAAAAAAAAAAAATCAGATCTGGGCCACATTTGCCTGCAGTCTGAATGTAGTGCACGTTAATACATGAGGTCAATAGTCGTGCAATCTCTGACATACTGAGCTGTAAAATATAAAGCATAATGTTCAAGACTTTTAAAATTACAAATAATCAACCAATGAGGGAAGTTAATGCTTGTAAAAGAGCCCAATGAAAAGTCAGCATTCCATTCTTCTCCACAGCAACTGGCCACTTGCATTATGTAAGCCATCCAGCAATAAGGCAGCCAACCGAGAGGCAGCGTGCGATGTAATCCACACAGTAGAACTCAGCCATGTAGCAACAGCAGCCATGGTTGTATCTGGGCATAAAACTAGTTGGAATGAGTCAGGGAAGATAATGCAGTCAGCCTTGTACTCACTCTTGTGTAACTTGAGGGTTGTATAAGCCATGGCAGTTAGCATCTTCTCTCCCTCCAATATGTAGATGTCCCATAAACGCAGGGTAAGAGTGAAAGGAGTCTGTTATGCAAGACATAGAGCAGCAACAGAGTCAGTCTAACTACCAAAAAAAACTTAAATGTGGAAGAGTGTTCATCACAGAAGCAAGAGAATGAACTGTAACATTGACAGGTCTGTGGTTATAAATGATCAGGGAAGAGTTGTATCCATTTCTACACTTTTCACAGCTGGATGAAATCCAAATACTCACTCTGTCAATGAAGCACTGGAGAAACCATTTGGTGGTGTAAATCCCTGTTGTCATCTGTTCTTTATCCTGTGGGAAAAAGGTAAATGAGGAAACCGTCTCAATGGGAAGTCAATCCTCAATCTTTTGTTACTTACAGCATAAATCTACTGTACTTTTGTCTCAACTGCTTTACAACACAAATCTGACAATGTTTGCCATAGTATGAGATTATACCATCCCATTTCATACACAGTATTGCACATTTATTATTTATTACAGTGAATATTGACTTTTTTTTTTTATTAAAAAATGCTACTAAAACTGAAATTACTCAAGTATTCAAAACAACTAAGAAACAGGAAACCCTGTTTGATCAAAAGAAAATTAGCGTGTATAGTAATCAGAGTTTACTTACACACACACACACACACACACACACACACATAAATACTGTAATATTTAACCTTAGCCTTATTTAGCTTTGATTACTGTACATACTTTGGCATCGTTTAGCTCACACAAGACCAAAAGATTCATTCTTGCCAATTTTTTTTAGACATATAATGTTGCTAAACCTTGACCTGAACAACCCAAATCATAACACACCCCTCACAGGCTTGGACTGTAGACACTAGGCATGATGGGTAATCACTTATGCCACTCTTCTCACCCTAATGTGGAACAGGGTCAATCTGAACTCATCAGATCACATGACCTTTTTCCACTAATCCAGTTTTTATGCTCTTTAGCAAACTGATGGTTGTTTTAGAAATGAGAAGCTCCTCACTGCATCAGTTTGGGTTAAAGAACTAGTTTCAGCTGAAACATATCGATTACCACAGAAATTATCCAGTCCTGCATACCCTCTAGCCTACTAGCTTACGTGTCAAAACCGCGTGGGTATGCAATAATATTTATTGGTGATGCAAAACCCCATGTTGTTAATCAAGGCGGCGTTATTGTGCTTCTGACTAAGATTTATACCAACAGCCTTATTTTTGGAAGTGGACATAATTTGTTTGCTGTGATTGTTGTTGTTTTCTTTAATTTCCATCCTATGTTGCCTATGGAGGTTTGTAGGAGTGCACATACAGCTGAGAAAAAGGAAAAGAAACTAATTAAACTTTATTTAAATGTATACATTATATTGTACTGATAAAAAAGAAAATCTAATAAAAACTAAGTTAAAAAAAACTGCTTGGGTGCTGCACTTAAACGTTATAATGGTACGGATAATGAGCAAGACTCCTGTACAGACAATAGTCCATATGTATGATGACTCACCAGGTGCTTCTTTAACTTAGGCAACATTTTGGAAAGGATAAGCTCATGGTGGGCTTGGAAACGCTGAAGCTTGGGAAATCCAGGAATGAAGAACCCTAAGGTGGAGACATAATATTAACAAATGAAATACTATTTTCCTCTGAAATTATTCATCATGTTCCTTTTAAGTTCAGTTGAAAACATTTATGCTGTCTGGTGTAACAGACTTTTCCCCTCCGTCTCACCGTGCATGGCGTGTTTGCTGTTGGTGAGGAGCTGAGACAGGGCCCAGAAGGCATCTTCCTCATTCAGGTACATGAGCAAGATAGCAGCGATCTGACTCATCCCCTGGCAGTAGCTCACCTCCTGAGGGACCAGAAGAGAAGACACAGGTTAGACTGAACAGAATGGGTGAATGACAATTATTCATAATTTATTATAACACACAAAAGGGTCAGACATGATGAGAGGAGGAGAGCACCTGAATGTCTGATGTGGTCTGAAAGCAGACTGTAGAGACATGTAGTGAAAATGCAAGATGGGGAACTACAGACCTGCTGTACACACGAGACCATATTATAAACAGTTTCGCCAAAGGTTGTGCAAATATTTGCTGTAGTGAAATACACATTTCCAGTAGTGTCATTTCTACTTGAATTACTGCCACTCTGCAGATTGATAGAGTGATTTACACCAAACAAATCATCCTTGGCAAGCAGAGCATCTACAAACAGACACACATTTGGTATTTGTCCATATAAAGACTGATTTATTGTGCTGCTTGAAACGGACACTCAAAGTATCCTTCCAAAGAAACATAAGGGTTACACTGAGGTTAAGCAAAAAATTCTCCACATTCTTCTCTACCATCACATAGGCGAAAGGACAAATACACCTCTCCCCCACCCCACCCCCCCGACTCCCTTACATTCTCCCACTGACCCAGTTTCTTATGAGCAGTGTGTGAGAAGAGGGGAAAAGGAAAAAAGGGAACAGCACATGCCCATTTCCTCTGGCTCAAACACCTCTACCACACAGGAACTGTCTGCACAAGCAGGGCCGAAAAAATGGACATTTCCATGCATGTGTTGAAATGCACTGCAGATGACCATCTAAAGCTGAGGAAATCCTTATTTCAATACAAGAGATACACATGTACAGTGTTTAAGTCAATATGTAGGCTGGATGCTTCTGAATGTGTGACAAAAAGAGGCTTTCAAATAGAACAAATCATCCCTGTGTTTGATGTCAGCACTATGAGCTTCAACACATGCACAGTCTGAGGATATCAAGATGTTTATATACAATTACATTTATTAAACTGAAAGACATTTGATTGAAAATGGTATGTTGCGCCGAGAGATAGCTTTAAGTACAGTTGGATGATCGTCATATTCATTCTAATACATATATGGCGGTTAGTTTCTGCATATTACATAACCAATTCCTGTGTTCTGATAAATGCAGTTTTGATAATAATAATAATAATAATAATAATAATAATAATAATAATAATAATAATAATAATAATAATAATAATAATAATGTGTTGTATGAAATGGAATGCAATTATCGTGCATGGGAATGACAAACCTAAAACAAAACTAAAAAAAAAAAAGCTACAGATCAAACACATTGTTTGCCCATAATAAAGTCACTGTGAAGTTGTTCCAGTGAGCGGTGGTTAATTTTGATTGCTACTGTTGGATATTTGTCACCTGCATCTCAGCAATTGCCTGCGAGTGTCAAAGAGGATCTTGGTTTAACGATGTGAACAAGTATGGATGTGGGTTTGTGGGAGGTCTGACTGTTACTCTGTGTTGCTGTACATTAAGGCTGAGCTGCACTTATAAATAAAAGATCTTCGCCAAAGCTCCAAACAGGAATGAGAACAGATGGGGTTTGAGTGCTCGGCTTGTTCGTCACTGTGTGGCCAAACTCATGCTCAAGACTCCTTTATGTTATGTAACAGACACACTTGGGTATGATCACATACAAATAAACTTACCGTGTTGTAGACGGAGTAGGCTGCCAATACGTGAAACAGTGCCTGTTGTCTACAGAGGGAACAGAGAAACCACCGGTTAAAAACAAGGATATGACTCCTCAGCAACAGTGGAGCCAGCTGAAACGGCATGTCAGAGCATTGTGGAGTTTATTAAATGAAAATTCCCCCAAGCCACATGAGTGATGATTTCTCAAGCATGAACCACCACATCTGTAAATTAACTCCATCAGCCCAGAAAGACCCAAAGCAGCTGCAAACATTTCTGTAGAGAATGACAAACTCTTAGTGCATCCAATCATTGTTTGTGTTTTTGTGCTTGTGTGTGTGGAAATACAGTTCCTGTACCCAGACATCCATGCTTGAGCTATTCAGCTTTGCCCATCACATCGCTGTTTAAGTATTAATGAAGGCTGTGTGTGAAAGGACCTATGCACTCCATTAGTTCACCAACCAACACTCAACATTTAATAAAAGCTATTACGGAGGATCTAATTTTTCTAGGGATTGATAGGGTGCTTTTGTCTAATACAAGTGGGAAAAAATGAGCAAATATGTTAAAAAATGAATAAGAAAAAAGGCTTTGAACTCGTGCAGCTCCATCCTGATTGTATAACCCCAGGGCTGTGAGCCATGTGGCTGATTACATCTGGAGACTCAACAGTTTCAGACAATGAAAACAAGGCAGCCATTGTGTGTGCATGTGTATGCATATGCGAGTGGAGATAGGGCATTAACAAATATAATGCAAACAAGAAAGGATGTCTCCCCTGCAGGCCTCCACAGTATTATACATGTCGTATGGACACTGACAGAGGCAGGAAAGGAGCTTTAAATAGCCATCAGTGTCTCAGTGTGTGTGAGGCAGCTGCAGATTCGTAGGGAAGGAGTGGGCAGCCAAGCAGGATGGAGTTGTGTTTTGGTCGGTTTGGACTCGGTGGCTTTGAATTCAGTGAGAAGTTAGACAGCAAGAAGAGAGTGCTCTGTCACACCGTCAACATTCAGTCATGTTTTCATGAAGACTCAGCTGGGCAATGGTCACAAAGGAAATGCCATAACACACAATGGAATCTTTGACAAAATTTTATATAGTCTAATGTCATTTTTTGTGTAGAAGTGACATTATATTTATGTATGCATGTATCATCTCTTAGTGTTTGGACAGTGATGCATTGCATATAGATGTAGACTTACTGTCTGTGCACAATTTCACATTGTATGCCATTTCCTGTGGGGCTCTGTGCACTGACAGGAAAGCTAATAAAACACAGAGGAGGAAACCACCACTTTGGTTTTGTATGATTGTGTGTGTGTATCTGTTGTTGCCTCAATTATTTAACCCAGGGGTCACACACCTAAAGGTAAAACTGAACATCTGAAATGACAAAACAAAAACTGTATAGAGAGCTGTGTGAGACACCAGAGGTAAAAAGGAGAGCGGTCACAGTTGTGCCACTCTTGTCACATGATCAACAAAAACACTAGTATAGTTTTTGTTTGGATAGAAAAGTTAAAAGATAAAATATGCTCAATTGGCTACTACTAAGACTCTTAGAAGTGAATGACGCAAGTATGCAAAGGAACAAATTAAGAAACACAGAACAGTGAATAAATGCAAACTGTTCCTCATAACCTTCTGTTGAACTAACAACTTACTTGACTCCAAAGCGGTCCATGAACATGATGTGGTTCCTGAAGGTTCTGTTGACATCTAAGTCAATCTGTTTGATCTCTGTAGAGTAATTACGTGCTTGCTGCTTCATTTTCTGGAGGACCCAAAGAAAGAATGAAAGGAATTAAGTATCCGTTTGAATTTGGCCTTGAACTGGGTATTTATTTTTAGAATTCATACTGTACCTCATATTTTCCCTGGTTGTCTTGTTTCACTTTCTCTATGTCCAAAAGCAAAGCCCAGGCCTGGCCTCTCAGCTGGAGCGGGACGCCTTTATACACACGCTTCAGCAACTGAGGAACACAGTCATAAGAGGAGAATTATGAATGTGTGACATTACACACTAAATGTAAAGAGCTATCTTTAAGCAGTGCAGCCTTGCTAAGTCTTGAGTGACAGCAACTCATCTACTGCACTTATGGTACTTGCTTTAACTGTCTAGACTGGGAAGAGGAGAAGAGGGATTAGGGAAAACACTGTGGTCGAAAGAGGAATGGAAAACAGATTATTAACAGAAACGGAAATAATGCATCACAGAGTTGAGTAGAAAAAAGGGAAACAAGAGCTAAATTGACACAATATGTTATAGTGAGTGTGAGTGTCTGAACTCTAGATACTTGATCGGCAATAACCAACCTTTTCACTGTTCCTATACTTGTCCCAGTTTTTCACCATTTTCAACCATTTCTCCACCCTCTCTATTTCTTGCTGCTTTTGCTGCAAAGAAAGGAGGAGATGTGGTGATGTAAATTTGACATGCAAGGTCAAAAAGATAAAAAATAAAACAGGAAAAGGTTCATACCTTCTCTTCAAGCGCACTGGGTGTCGGCAGCTCTTCTTCACTGAAGCAGAAACACAAAGCATATTATCAAGGAATTAAAAGATTTATGTATGGGAGAAGGTTAAGAAAAGATTGAGCTACAGTAAAAGAGAGGAACTGGCATGGAAATGATAGTGTTCCATAGAAAACCACTATGAGGAAGCTGTCAAAACTTTAAGTTGGGTAACTCACTGTAAGAAGCCAAAGCGGTCAGTGACCTTATAGATGCTGTAGTCTGCATCCTCCCATGGGTCAATGCTGACACCCTCCTGTCTGCCCTGAAATACCCACATACCATAAACCACATTAAGATAAACTGTATACAGAGAAAAACCTAAAAAGGAGCTAAAAACAAACATTCCAACAAAAATGTGACCCGATGAATAACAGTAAGATAAACTTAGCCTCTCAGGGAAATTCTCAGATGAGCAGCAAATGTGTTCAAGTTTAGGAAAAATTGTTCAGATGTTTGTTAAACAGAACCAAGGACTGAGGATTGTGTGATTTTATCAGCCCCTTAAACCTGATAGAAAGACTAAAAGTCTATATCTACTCTGTCACATGCTGATTGTCCTCTAAAGAGTTTTAACTCTAATTTGTTAAACACACATACGGTCATTCAGAGTAATTCATTGATTATTCCATGTAATCCCATTGCCACACTGATGTTAAATTGGTTTCACAATGACAGCCAACACTCAGGACCTCAAAAAAGTCTGGAACTGAATTAAAATATTCTTGTTCAACATTTTTAGTCACTGTGGTTCACAACTAACATGGTATTGTTAAGTATATCATTACCTTGTCATATTTTGAAATTATCTCAGCACGTTCCTCTGCTATCAATGTGTCTATGTCCTTCTTCATGTCAAAATCTGGAAGAAAATGGAGAAAACAAAATACTGTTGATGGATATCAGAATAAATTGCAAATATGTTATATGAGAAGGCATGCGGCAGCAGTTTTTTTTATAGATAGTTCAACATAAATTATTCTAGTTTTCCTCATGTAACACCTGATTTGGTAGAGGGTAAACCAACACATGACAGTGACCCAGAAAATGTTGAAAAAAAAAATTCAAAAAAATCTGAGGAAGCAAGGGCATCTTCAGCTTTTCCACTGACCCATAATTGTAAACATGAGAAAATACTCAATCTTTTCTGGTTGGTGGTTTAGATTGGGGCTCAGATGTCCCAGGAGCCTCATCCCATCTATCCCTCTCAGAGCAAAACCTCTATACGACCCCGGTCTGCTCCTCTAAGCCTGCCTCTAGCGTTCCCTGGCCTGATGTGTTTGGCATGGATCAGCTGTTTAGCAGTTGTCTGAGCTCAACAGTGGCGTGAACATAACAGCTTCACCACTTGCTTGCCAGATCAGCATCTCTAAATGATGTTGGGATATGCAGAATATGCCTGCTATACTTAACATGCACAATGGATGAAAGGAGAAAAAAGAAGCAGCAGATATAAAAGCGAGGTTAGTTGTACTCACTGACTTTAGAGTTAGCTTTACTACATTAAAGTTAAGCACCATTGCCTTTCTATCTGGTGTACATTTTAAGCAACACATGAGACAAGAAAGTCTTTGTTGTGCTGCACTTTTAAAAATGATCATGAGACACATGCTTACACTCAAAAAACTAAAATAAAAAAAAGTCAAAGTCTTAAAAGTAAGGAAAATAGAAAAGGGTACTTTATTTTAAAATTTAAAAAACACAATTATATAAAAATAAATAAAAAAATAAAAAGAGCCTTCAAATACTATTGTGGGGTAATCTTCAATGTTTGGAATTATATTGTGACAAGCAACTCTTAAGGGAGACTTTGTTTTTGGTGATAAACAAGTATTTAAAGAAAAAAATGTACAGAATCCATTGCAATCCACTATGGAGCATATTCACTGATGTTTTGCAGCATGTGTAGGCAGCTGAGGCCTGAGGAAGCATGTTCATCTGGCATGCCTCACAGCAACAGGTGTGAAGGCACCTGTCACGCCACATTAACCCCTTTAACTTTTTCTTACACTGTCGCCTAGCTCTGTTTAGGAGAAGACATTTCATCTGAAGTAATGTGACATGTCCTCAAAATAATTTACATGTGACAGTAGTACAGTGAGTAGTACACAAGTTAAGAGAGTATGTCGCAGGGAATCAAATATCAAGTAGTTATTTTCAATGAAGATTATTCCTGAACTTGAAGCAAAGTGTTAAAAGTATTATAATTAATCTTATCTTTTATTTGATATCATCCCTTTAACTTAAGTACAGGCTACACCTCATTTCTACAGCTTCAACCACACAATCCAGTCTCCTCCATGAGAGGAACAGCTGACCCTCTGGCCAAAACAGGTGGTCAGTGAAACAAGACCACTGAGCAAATGGACTCCAATGCTTTCTTCAACCCTTTTCCCTTTCTCATCCACCTCTGGTCATGCTATGTGCTATGAGTGCAAGTTTTTCATGGTTTCAGCATATTCATGTGAACAGCTGAGAAAACTGGTAAAGTGATGCTTATTCTGTTGTACATTATAAGATCCAGAGAAGCAGTCTGCCCTCAGTTTACTAGGATTTAAGAAATATTAAAAACTAGGCTTGATTTTGTTTGCTTGAAAATAAAACCTTTCTAAAAATTTCCAACAATAAAGCTCAAAACTGACCAAAACAATCCTCTTTATTTCAGCTCCTCCTTGGGGATACTGACCCGTGTATAAAAATCAGACTCCACTAAATACATTAGTGTTTTTCTGTTATGCTTCATCTTCAGGTTCCAGCTGCTTACTTCCTGTGTGGAGTCTCCAGACTGCTGATAGTATTGTGTAGCGGTCAGGAAGAAAAGGAAACCAGTGATCACCCCTCCTTCAACAACAGGTTCAATGAGAACAGCAAAAAAAAAAAAGAGTGAGACAACAAAACGTGTCTTCCTCCAAGCAACAAAACTCCTTTTACGGAAAAAAAGAACTCAAATCGTCCAGACTTGGTATTTTTAGTCAGCAAGAAATACATGAGTAATAATTCCGCAGGGTGGTCACTTCACATTAACACTAGCGGTATTTGGCTTATGAGTCACTACCACTGAGGCCCTCCTCACTGGTCATTCTGTCAAAAGCGTTACATCTTTCTACCTAGTTCAAAGACAGCTACTGCAAGTGGTCCTTTTTAAGTGGAAGCTTAAATGGTGACTGTATGTGAGGTGGATCAGGGTGTGAGCAAAGGGTAAGCCACAAGGTCACAGACTGGGAGAGAGAGATCACGCAAACAGTTAAACATCACACCTAATTACACATTCTGTACTTAGTAGGAATGTGTGGGAATGAGATGAAACAAAAGCAGAGAAAGAAACTTGGCTAAAATGCAGACGTTAGATAGAGGAAACATTCTTCACAGCTCATAGAGAAAAAAAATAGCTCTAATCTTTGTACAAATCTTTCAAATATAGGTGTAATGCAGTGGAGGTAAGAAGCGGGTGAACTCCTTCAGACTTTTATGACAGATATCTGAGGAGGCTGAAATAACTGCAATGAGAAAATCCTTTTCCTCTACAGCTACATTTTGACAACATGGCAGCCAAGACTTTGAGCCTGGGGCTGAATTGACATCATTTCCTGTTATGACATCAAATTCTAAATCTAGCATGTGTATATAAGCGCTCCGTTGCACAGTTGTGACCACAAACAGCTTGCAGAACATTCTGAATCACATCTGGCTAATTACAAGGTTTTAAGCAGAAATGTAGCAGTCACACAATCTTCCATTGATTTATCACCAAAATTCCACTTTGTAATTGTGCTCATCCTTGATATGACTAGATCCTCTAAGGTGTTGGGGGAACCCATAAATGACTCATCTTTCAAGGGATGGAATTATTAAGACAAGTAATCGGGGGTGCATGTTAAAATTATGGGATGATATTTGCATTTAACCTGAAACTGGGAGAGAAATTAAAAAATAAAAATGGGAAAAAGTTGGACTTACTGGTAGTATTGGTGCTTTTATGAATATTGAACATCCCATTGTATTTACATTTGTTTCACATATACTTTCTCCATGATGATCTCTCTTTCCTTCCTGAATATACAATTTTAATCTGAGCAGCAGATTTAAACCAGAAGATTACACTAGAGTCAGAAGGACAGCCTGAGATTAAAAGATGTCTGGTGGCAGTCAACTACTGTGGGATCTTGGAAATTCTGACTGAGCTACAGTGGAGTGATAGTTTGGGCTAGATAAGGGGGTGTGTGCTTTTACTGTGTATGTGTGGGAAAACATGATGATGTGAAACCATTAAGTGAAACTAAATCAGGGTGTGGAAAGAAATTCCGGAGTGAAGGGCAGAAGTTTTGTGTTAATCAGAAATTTTCTTCAGTAGCTGCACTGAAACTCCAAGGGCGAGATAGTGTAGTTGTTTTGGGCTCTAATTGGTCAAATGTTCCCTCTTCCAAAGTCTTGATAGTGTGCTGAAGGAGAGGGCAACAGATGTTTAGCTGCATTCACTATTGCATGATTAGTCAATGCTTTGCGGTCAGCCAAAGGACAATCTGGCTTTGCCGTCAGACAAGCTCCGGCTACATGCTCATTCAACCTGCATAACCACAGAGCATACTCCCACACCAAGCCCCACCTGTCACACGTGTGTATTTTATAATCAGTTTATATTATAAACCAGTACCAGTCTCCCACAAGTTTACACAATGTAATTCCAGTGTATGGAATTACCACCCACCAAGTGGCAGAGGCAGGCAAAAATACCAGCTTTACGTAAATGAAAACTTCCCTACAATAAGCCTTCTTTCATACAGATTCAGTAATGAACATTAGCACTAATATTAGTTCTTAAATGGCTGGTAAATATTAGAAAGTATAAATTAGTCAGGTTAATTACAATCATCATTTCCAAGTCTTTGAAAGTGTCCTGTAATAGTCTGTGCTATTATCCCTGTGATTACAAGAACTTTAACACTAGATGGTGATTGTGGAGAGAAGGCGTACCACTGCAGTTCCGAAAGGGAAAGAAGTTAACAAGCAACCACATGGCTCTAATTTCCACATGAAGAAATCCCAGATGGCTATAGAACTCCAGATTTTAATGGGTGTCAGACACACAGTAGGTTCATGTGAGCATGTTACATGCCCAAAAGAAAGACAAAATAGAAGACAGAAAGAAACTGAAATGATCACACTGACAGTCACAGAGGGATGGAGAAAACACCTGTTAAGATTCCACAGGTTCCTTTTTTTTTTTTTTTTTTTAAAAAAGAAGGGAACATGTTTGAAATGTTTTATGTGAAGTCAACCTCACCAGATCTTCAGTTCACCCAATACTGGTTTGAAAATAGCCATGTTATGAAAAAGAAACCCTTGAAGACTAGGAATATTACTATGACACACTATACAGGAAATCGAAGAAGGCTGGTGTGAAATGTTAGACAGCCATCTCTTTCTTTAAAAGAGAGGTATGGAATCCAGATGGAGCCTCAGAGATACAGTAAAGACACTCATACTGGATAAACATATACTTGGGGCTCTGGTCTAAGCCAGAGAGTGATCCAGCATATGAGTTATTATTACAATTACAAGTAGCTGGTATAGGAACAAGTCATGCTACAGAGCTTCATCTTGTTTCCCATCTTTAGATATCTTGGACTTAATAAAAAATTACTTTTAAAAAAGGTGCACAACCTAGATGCTTCAATCGCTTTGTGTCCTCCAGTGCAATAAAACTGGTGAAATGTCAAAGCCCCACATTACTAAACATGTGTTTTGCAGGTGTGACAATGCACAGACAATGGCTAATTGTTTCTTCTCAGGCCAGTGCTTCCTTTTAGGACTTAAACACATAGTAGTGAATGAATCAAACAAAGCCTTAGAGTGATGTGTAAACTTCATCTACTCTTAGCTCAATTGAGGTAAACATATATGCCATATGAACTGAAAACAGGGAACAGAATGATACCAAATTTGGCCATTGGTAGAATATAGCTGCGGGAGCGTTTGAAGGCCAGTCACAAAGTCTCCCTTTCTGCAGAAATTCCTTGTCTTTCTTGATGTTTGAGCCTCCATCTTCCTCTGGTTTCTTTAGTAGCATTTGTGTTTATGCATAGAAAATAGCAGCGACTCAGAGACTATATGACCCCAGGGCAAAAAATCCAGAGCAAAGGGACTGAGGAAAAAAAGCACAGGGCTCAGAATAGCTTCTTGTCCCTAAGGAGGTTTCTGTCCTGTTCCACTCTATTGTCACTCAGCCTTATAGTTTTTCACAGAACACAGAATGAAGAAATAAGGGAGATTAACCAACAACAGTCACTTTCCGAAACTACCTGACCTTTTCCCTACCTTAACAAAGGAAATAACAAGCTGGTGTTTGAGGAAGGGGGCTCTATATCATCCCACCCTGTATCTGACCCAGCCTGAGAACAGTCTCTGGTCCTTGCTGCCGCCTCTGCATTACCTGGGGGGAGGGGGAGGAGGGGGGTGTCTAAATATAACAATGACTGCACAAAGTTTTACATGCAGAAGTAGCAGACAGGCCAGAGTGAGGCCTTGTTTCCCAGAGTGGCAGCACTTTTTGGACGGGTGGTATGAAGAGGACAGGAATGTCAAGGGAACAGTATTCATAAACACAAAACCACAGGACCCTGCTGAGAAAGCCACATTCTCATAAATGGATCCTCTTCCTGGCAAGGAAGAGATCATAAAAGTGCCAGCAGTGAAGTCAGGAGAAAGTTATCACTTTCTAAAAACTCATACTTTTAACATTGCATACAAGAATTAATAACGCATAGTTTAGAAATGCACAAGGCAAATATATCTTTAGTTACTCAACATTATTTAAGATGTCACATTATATTTGAGTTCCATTTCCTATCTAATGCTTAAATATATCCTTACAGCAACATAGCTCCAAGTGTTTTAGTATAAAACATTTCCTACTGCACCCAGACATAAGTGCTTACAGCATCACAATGCTCACAACAATGATTTCCAATATTCACCAATACCCCACTACCAACCTTCCAAGCACTACACAGCATGTCCTTTCATGTTTTATTTTCTGTACAATGCTCAACAGAGTAAATAATAGAGGAGGGTGAATACATTGAGTATATTATCAGAAGAAAAATGTTGAGTCAGGACCAAATCAGCTCACCTTATGTTAACTGTTAAGCAGATATTAAGGTTTGTTAACACATACAGCATCAGTGCTTTGGTTTAGGAACAAAACAGCAGAGGATTATGGTACAGGGAAAGGGATCTATAGTGTTGTGAAAGCATGATACAAAAAGGTTAAAGGGTTCAATATGGGGGGGGGCACATAGCATTAAATCATTTTATTCTTTTATTGAAACTTTCACACAGACGTAAATGACTGCCTCACAGAAAACAACAATTGACTAAGAAACAAGGAAAAGGCTAAAAACCATTAATAAATTTTAAATTTCCATATGAGAATACAATAAATGACAAACTAGTGTGAAAATGTTTAACAATCCAAGGACAATTATTATTTGATTAAAGTTGGGTTTATAAGTAAGATCAAATCTTTTCACACCCCATTTTAAATGTTTCCAAATATCTACTGTACTGATGAACTCATTTATATTGTCACACAATATATACGGTCATATTGCCCAGCACTAGTTCCATGTGTAATATTTCAGTGATAATATGTGCAGTAACCACTAGATTTTCAATATGCAATGGGATAATAACATAATGAGAATGCATCTGAGAGGGGATACAAATGCCGCAAGCAGATTTTTGTTTAATGTAAGAGACAAAAAGGTGTGATTTAATCCACTATCATTCTAGAATAAGGGGTAAAATGCAGGGTTGTCAGGTTGGTTTGTATTAATTTAAACAAATCACATTTAACTTGGTTGGCACCAAGTACTTAGTGGGCTCAACATGATTTTGCAGTACCTTTGAAAAATGGTCGAGAACTTGTTCTGCTGTGACATTTCAATGTCACAGGGCATTAAAGTGACTAATTCCTATAACAAACTTACTCATACAAAAGTATGTCTTAACAATTTTCAGTGTGTAGTAGCAGCACAGAGGTTGTTGCATTTTGTGACATATGTATTCCAGCGGAGTACTGTCAGAGTAATGCTGAATGTTAGCTCAGTTAAGGAGTCTTGAAAGTAATGCTGAATGTTAGCTCAGTTAAGGAGTCTTGAAAATCATTATAAAAGTGCATTTATATTAGTCATTCATGAGGAAAGTAGAGACATAGTTTGATGTTTGACAAAGCAATACCACAGCGAGAGTATGAGTTGAGGTTTCAAATTAAAATCCATCTTCAGAAATTCATTCTTTCATTCATTCATCACCTTCATTTAAACTCAGCGGTATACTGAGGAAGCAACCTCATTTACAATATAGCCGAAACAAAATACAAAACATCTGAAACATACAATGAACATATCGGTCTACTCTGTCTACTTACAGACAAGAGCAGCAGTAGGTAAAATAAGATACGGTTATTAAAAGTTCAGCAAATGAAATACCTACTAGTTAGCCTTTGATTGGAGTGGGTTACATGAGGTCTGTTTTAGTAAGGCAGCTGAACCAAAAAGATGCCATTACATTTGCTTATCTTGACTTTACAGAGATTTATATGCACTTATTCATGTCCATATATGCACTAATGACATTTACTTACTACCATCATCTTGGAAGTCCATTCTGTTTATGTTAACCCCATGTGGGGTCACCTGGAATTCAAATAGGGTCATTTAAAATTTCTAGTAATTGATTAAAAAAGAAAAAAAATGTACCAATACAAAATATATGGCGAGTTAAGAGAGATGATCACAATACATAAAAGATATGACAAACTCTGAAGATGAAACCGTTTACCTTTCAAATGTTCATTGTGGCTGGTTTAAGATGCAGCTCTTTCATAATTCATAGTTTGAGTTATTGTTTTTTCAGTGTTAGTTCAGTGTTCAGTGTTGTCAGGCTTGTAAATACAAGCTTGACTGATTGTACATATCCCGACCAAAATTAAATTCTCACTTTGTACAGTAATCGTAACCTGGCTTGTCTGCATCTGTCCATAATAATATACATTATATAGACTAAACGTCATCTAAAATTAATGTTTATTTGCAACATAGTATATAGCAAACTATCACATGATCAAAAACAAATTAATTTTAGGAAAAAAAAAAAAAAAAAAGCTCCACCTTGAATGTCTGGGGAAGCCAGAAATTTGTGACGTTAAAATGGGGTTACGAGCCAAAAAAGGTTGGGAACCACTGCACTAACTCCTGGTACTAAACAAACTCCAACATCAACTTCATGTAAGCACAAAAGAATGTCACATAGCTAATGCAATGTTAAGTATTTGGACTTAACCCAATTTGCATCTAAAAAAAGATCCAAACATAAAACAATTAAAGGGGGGAAATTCCAACATGCCCCAATTTAGTCTACATACAAATGCTAAAAGACAAATAACTATTAGGGCTATTATCTTCATCACTCATTTCCTCAGTGGGGATGCCATTTTCAGCCTCAGTGACAATATATCACAATGACCTGACCTCTTTTCACTAATGACACTGAGGGTGTATAGATCTGACTGCTTTATAGACAAGCAGTTTCTGGCTGATTCTCACTGAAAGCACAAATCATCCTTGTGATAGTGTGAATATTTAGATAATACAGTAGTCAGAAATATTGTTTGCATGATCCAGACGTGTGCTCTGTGTTCTCCCCATGTCTGTCAGGGTTTCCTCCCACAGTCCACAGACAATCAGGTTTGGTGAACTGGAAACTAGCACGTAGATGTAGATAAGAGTGTGGTCATCTAAATTCTGTCACTGCTGTTATAAGCTCATGTTATCTCCAGACAGAGTTTACTACTGCCTCACATCTAATATGTATTCATACAGTCTCCAGAACCCTGATCAAACCTATGAGTAAAAATGTTATGAGCTATACATGAATTTGTGTGACTCAACATGTCATGCAAGTCATACACCATGTCTCAGTCCTGTCTTCACTTCAGTATCTGCCGTGTTTTGTGACACCCAGCATCAGGCCTTTGACGTCTATCATAAAGCCACCATTCAGCCAGACAAAAAGGCTATTGATGCTTCCCTGCTGAAAAAATATTATCACAACACAATGCCATGAACGCTGCTTACTGGAAGAGTTGAGATAGAAATGCATCCAAATTCATTTCAGTTGATAAAATTTTATTCTACATTATATGCACAGAGCAAGCTGCTGACCAAATTCTGTCACAGGAAAATGAAATGTTTAATGATTTACAAAGTAAGTCAAACCCTCTCTGATTGTGTTTAAAAGAAGCTGCTGCTGACTGAGGCTCATTTTCATTCCAAAAACAAAATAAGGACTCACATGCTCTGCTTAACACGTGGTTCACATCCTGCTGAGATTACAGGATAATCATTATTCATTATCACACACAAATAAGGGTTTATTTGGCTGTTTCTTTGATTTGAAACACAACTCTGTCTTTTCAAACTAAACTACAAAGTTAAGTTCATAATAAATATACTTAAGATTCAGAATAAATCAAATTCTCTGTGCCAATGGGATCGTCGATAACTAATGGATAGTTAATTAACTGGGACTCAACAAACTTGCTCACAATCAAAAATAAGGTCTTCGTAGAGAGTTAAAACAGAAATAAGCCATCTGACACAATGGACAAGAAAAATAAATGAAAAAGATAAAGAAATGCTCTTTGTCTTTACAATTGCAGCTCATATCCTCCTGAGACTCAGAAAATTACAAGTTTGGGCTTTTTTTTTTTAACATTAAATAATTGCCTTTATTGACAGCGGCACAATACAACAGTTTTTGGTTTTGTTTTTTTATACAGTGGACAGGGTTTTTTTGTTTTGTTTTGGGTTTTTTGTCAATAAAGTTGTGAAACTCGTGTCCTCTACAGAGGAAAAAAAATGTATTGCTGGGTCTAAGGAGGATATGACAGCATACTAAAAACGCAGTAAGTTTCTGATAGGTGATTTCCTTCTCAAACCACAAGCACAGTGAAGTGAAGTGACACCTTATATTCTAAAGGATTAACATAGCAACAACAGCAAAGGCAAAACATTCTAAGCTTAACTGAGTTTGATGGTCAGAAAAAGTATTAATTCATATAAACAGCAGTCTTGGATTAGTTCCTTTACCATCATAGGCCTGAACAAGAAATATAGCCTTAAAATAATGCTACTGAAATTCTCCTTTGAGTTGCACATTTTAATTTGGGAAAATGATGTGAGACAGTATGCACATGTGATACATCACATTGCAAGACAACAACACAATAAGGAGAGCAGATGACAGTAAAACAATGAGCATCAGACATCTGGCAGAGGATGAGAGCTAGATCCTGCTGGAGATCTCTCACTCAGACTGTCTGTAACCTCCCCCACTCATTCAGTCTATCATACAGGAACCAGTGAGACGCCCAGTTAACCTTCCAAAGGGGACCACGCATGGCATGACATGACATACAAACCAGTGACTGGCCTAGTTCTGGATGCTGAGGGATCTGCAGTGTATGGATGGGAAGACATGTCAAAATCTCACTGCTAAGATAAACATGAACTATGCCTCTTATTTAAAGAAACAAAAACGTTTACATAGAGGGGAAATGCGGTTCCTATTTTGACATTTATTTCATATCCAGTCATTTATACACTAGTAAAAATGCTTAGTTAATGCATGCAAAGAAAAAAAAGAGACACTTCTGATGGGAAACACACGGCGGTTACGTTTCATATAACAGTTTAACATAGTGAATGATGCAAAAGCAGAAATTCCCCGAGAGAAGCGCTCATTCATGCTCCTCACCACAGAGGGTTTTGTTAAACTAGCCATTTACTCTTACAGTAAATTAAACTTATTCTCAGAGAAAGAACCACTATAAACCTTTGTGTCTGATAATGACGTGTAGCTTACATGGTATCTCAATACGACATTACAGTTAGAAGGGACTAGTCCTTTATCGCTTTGTAGTGGTTTGGACAAGTTGTAAAGACATTAAATGGCATGATAAAAAGACGCAAGCGATAAGTATTTCACGGCCACACACATTCAGAAGTTAAATAAAAGTTAAAAAATAAAATAAAATGGGGGTTTAAATACAGGAAAACGCGGTAGGGACGCTAACGTTTAACACTCAACCGTCGTGGCTGCTTACCTTGCGGGGTGACTTCCCTTCTTCTGTTGCTCTGTACCTACATGTAGAACCAAAATCCACTATTCTCATTCTCCCCCACGCTGTCCACGGGAGCCAAGCGCTGTGTCACTGCGGTAAAACTGAATAAACACTTGTCCCCTTTTCGCTGTCGACTGGTTCCAATGAAATCGATGCTGGTCAGACGTACTAAATCACCCCCCACCCCTCTCCTCGCGCCGCTGTGTGGCTGGCTGCAGCTGTCCGGGCACGCGGTACATCAGTGACAGCACCACGCACGCGCACCAGCACCGAGCCCCGCACGAGCCCAAGTTGGTTAAGCATACGGAAAAGTCCACCTAAACACCCTTTACATGGCGAATTAAGTAAGTAAATTAATTATCTATGTACTATATAAAGGTGAATTAACTTTTTATATTCTTATAAATATTATTACAGTTATTTTAACTGTGGTTTAGCTTCGTAACTAATGTCCAAAATCCCTTCAACAAGTAAATGAAGGTTTAACTAGCTAAATATTGTTGGAACATGGAACTTATTTTTTTTTAAAAGGCTTTAATCAACATCTTATCAAATATTAAATTCTAACTTAAATTACTTGATAAAAAAAATTGACATGTGGTTACAAACTGTTTACTTGCGCCCTCTGTTGGATAATAGCAGACATACATGCTATGTTGTGATTCTCCACTCCTCAAATCTACACGTTAACTTTGAAGGAACAAGTGACTCAAAACTGATCTTTTCACTTGAATGCAACTTGGATCTGTTTTGCTTTTGTTTTTCTTCTTTGCTTAATAAAAAAAATATAACTCATCTTTACAATTCTGATCCAGGCCACTTCTATATGGGTATTTTGACAGTACCCACTTCAGTAGTGAATTCATATTTTCCAGTAAGATCTAGTTTCTGCTTGGCTATTCACATTGAGCTTTTTAAAATGTGGCAGGCATCAGATTCCTGTATGGAAGGTCCTCAACTAAGCCACATGCACATCAGAAGTTGAGTTAGAACTGTTCAGATTATTCCCTTCAGTAAATGTACCTATATATAACCTACAGTGTATTCAAAACCTGAATTTTAAGTTAATATGTCTAAGCATTATCATTATATATTGTGCAGAAAAATGGTCCCTGTCCTGAGTTTTACTCTTATTACATATGATGTTTTTGAATGTATTTTAGTGTGAAATTTATATGTTTTTTACTGCACATTTTTAAGGTTGAGCTCAGCTACTTTGTAGTATTTGAGTGACACCTTCCGGTACAGAATAGTGAATCTCAATGCAGAGTAACATAGAAGTCGTATGAACTTGGATCTAATTCTTAATAATATCACATTGAAAAAAGATCAGAGGTGCAGCTGATCTTGAACCTGAATCGTCAGATCAGAAAACATGTGATTTTTATGACACTTTGAATGGAGATTTATCACTATTCTGAACTGGAAAAAGGCACTCACATGATAGAAAACATTCCAAATGCATAAATGCAGCAGTAAAATAAATCCAAAACAACAAGCCTTCATTCATCTTCTGAACCCGCTTTATCCTCACTGTGGTCACGGGTTGCTTGGAGCCTTTCCCTGCTACTTAGACATGTTGCCAGTTCCTCACAGGGCTGACATATAGAGACAAACAATCACTATAGGCAATTTTAAATTAACCTATCAGTGCATGCCTTTGGATGGTGGGAATACCCAGAGAGAACATGTAAACTCCAAAATTCCCACTATAGAGTGGTGTTGGAATCGAACCCAGGGCCTTCTTGCTGTGAATGCTTTCCACTGCACCACCTTTACACCTAACCGCCTTTACATTTTAGCTTATTTTGGCATCAGTACAGCAGATGTCATCTGTTTATGTATGTGGTGATGTCAGCATATCATTTGCCTCTCTATACCAATGGTGCGGAATTTTTAAGTAAACTGAAACAAAATTTGAAAGTTCGGCTATTATAAGTAAGTGGTGAAAGAAAGATTTTTTAAAAATCATTTAAATTTTTTTTACTTTGACCTACTTTTCCCAAAATGTAATTACATCTATTCTGGGTCACTGGCAATCTATAAACCCAGTGTGCAAGAAGTTGAACCACCCCACCCCCATATTGTCAGAAAAATAATTATCAAGGGGTGGGGTAATAATTTTAAAATCCCAAATTCTGACAGGGACCATTTTATTAGACATTGAATGCTGGCAATACTCGCATATTTTAGCTTAATAGAAAGGTTCTAATTGCGCAAATTTTTTTTTCTCACTGTGTGTATTTTTCTACTAAAGGAGACAATCTGAACACTGTTAACACCATTGTTTTTGTGCATGTTGTTCAGTTCATTAATTAACCTACATGAATCTGATATTTAAAATATAAGGTGACCCTTTTTTACCAAGTGGAAGAGCACACCTTTTTAACACACCTTTTTCCATCTGAAGAGATCATTGCACGGCATTTGCTATTTATTGGCTTGAAATGAACCAGCTCCGTCATGTTTTTCTTTATTTTTGGCAAAATAGTAACAATCTGCATAATAAAAACATCCATCCATCCATCCATTCTTGTTGCCTTTCTTATAGGATGAATCAATTACAGTGTGCAATTTAGAGCAATGTTAGCATGAAATACACTGCAACAATTTTTAATTTCAGAAATTCAAGGAGTTGTTTTTTCTAAAAGATTAAGAATTTTCCTATTTACCCAAGAATAACTGTCTGGGCTATTGCTCATCCTATTGTGATGCCATCTAGATGATTTTTTTCCTTTTGTTTGTTGTGGAGCTGTTTTTGTTTGTGTTTAATTTATTTTAATCATTCGTTTTTGTTGTTGGTACTGTTATTGTAATTGTTTTGCATTGTGTGCTTGCTGTTGAATTTTGGTTTTTTGTGTTGTTGTGTGTATGTACATCCTGTTTGTTGAGCGAGTTGTGGGAATTGTGGTGCTTTGTTTTTATGCTGTTAACTCATTCACTGCCATTGACGTGTTTTGGCGTCAGTCAGCTTTCATTGGGGGGATTGCTAGGAACCGACCTGGCGCAACTTTGAGGAAGTATTTAGCGTTCAGGCATTTTTGGCGAAACCACCCTGTGTTCTAACGTCAATAATTTGAGAACCGAAAAAGCTGGAAACAAAAATTTTTTCCACATGAAAGAAGAGACTTCACACTTTATTTTGATGGGTGCCATGTTTATGTAGACCTTGAACTCGGTATTCTGTGAGTCTTGAAAATCAGTCAAAATGCTCTAAAATGCCTGGCAGTGAATGAGTTAATGACCCGAGGAAAAGTAGCTGCTGCAAATGGGGATCAAAATGAATACACAAAGAAACATCCATACATCCATTATCTGTTTAATCCTTGTGTGGGACACAGGTAATAAACATATTAACCACAAATACTATGAGTAAACTATGAAAAATTACCTATAATCTAATTTACTTTATTTAGATGTGTATTGAACTGGGACAAATGCATTAAACATTATTTCATATGAAATACAAAACAGATGTCCTACATATGTCATGCTAATATTAAACTATGTATTCTGTTGTAATTTCTGCAGTATTAATCATATACACATAAGCATGGCTATTGCTAGATAAATAGCATGCCATGGTCCCATCAATGTCAAATTTCAAGAGTGTCCTACGGTCAGAGGTAGGATACCCATGTAGAAGTCCACACTAGACCCTGTCATAACTGCATCACACCACTTTTCAGCACATTTACACAGACATATGGTTTTCAGTGGACCAGCAGTAGACTGGATATTGAGTGCAATACAGGCCAATCAGACTTCCCCCTCTTGCATTTTGCACATGTACAAGTATTTTTATATACATAGGTAATTTGTCTTTCTTTCTTTTTAAATTATTCATAAGCCTTTTTTTTTGTTAGATTTGTAGATTTTATTGAGCTAAGTCTGGGACCTCAGGTAGTATCTCGTGTAAACGTGTGCTGGAATGACAGTACAAATCCTTGAATCATTGAAAGTGCCAAGTAAAAAGTACAATATTTCTTAGTGGAATAGGATTATAAAGTTGCACGAACTCAATGAAAGTACAGGTGCTTGTTACTTTCTTCCACTGGCCACAGGTATGCACGTCCTTGATGCCCTTGGCAGTTTTTTAAATTGCATACACTGTTGTCCTCAAAAAGCCTCCACTACTGCTGTAACACACTAATCCTTCAGGGGGCGCTGTTTCAACGGTGACGTGTACTTTTTTTTTTTTTTCCAGTTGATGAACCCAAACCAGAGATATGACGTAGAAAAAGGGGGCAGTCAGTGTATACAAGTCTGTGGTTCCATTCATGCTGCATGCGTAGCAGTCACCACCGACAGCCAAAGCCGTGTCACATCCTCATCAAAACAGAAAGCTCTTCTTTTTCGTACTCAAACGAAGGGTTGGTGAGTAACAATTCAGCCTAATCGATGAGGTCTGGACTCTTTTCGCTGTAGTTTTGAAGCAGCTGTGCAAATATGGCTGCAGGGGTTTGGGAAAGTCGAGCAGCTAAACGTACACAGAAGCCGACGGACGTTTTCGTTATCTCATCATTTATTTCACGCCGTGAAAATATGTGGCATTACCGTGTTGCTCTGTGATGCGTTTCCTCAATTACACCGACACAACAGGATTGGACGCTTATTTGAGATGAAACTGTCAGAAATGAAGTTTACCGGCATCTTGGCCTGTTATATACAACATTGACTTAACATTGAAGTAAACACTCGTTGTCTTTTAATGCCGTGTTCTAAAAATACACACATTGTAAATATAAGCTGTTCCGTTATTTCTATATATTTACTTATGCTTTTACTGCAGTTCAGTGATGGCAGTGACTTGGCTAGCTTGTTGTTAGCATTGTTCATTACACGAATATAGGCAAAAGTCCAAGTAGAGGTCATTCACTAACAAATACCTGGCGATTACATTACAAAACCTTCATCTAGCTTATCTGTAATAATTCACTAAAGCGCGTCTGTTAACTGAGACTGATCTGTGATGTATAATAATAATAATGATACAGGAAGAGAAATGCAGAAAAGTGACTACATTAATGTCACCTGCAAATGAAGGTCAGTAAAAGCCGGTGTGCTGTGGTGTTCTTTATATGAGCATCATAAAACTAGATAGCATTGTTGTTTGTTAAACGAGGCTATAACCAATAACTATGTTGTTTTTTAATAAATGAATAGAAAATAGCTCGTTGACCCCGAGGGGTTCACACAAATGACCTAATTTCGCACAGACCACGTGGGCTGGACACTTGATACAGCCCAATACCAAACAAATTTAACCTATACTATGTCGAGCATGTGTGTGAAATGAAAATGTTCGTTTTTAAGTGTTTGGCAATGACACCTCGAAATAGGTTTTCTGATTTCTGGTGTTGTGGTATTTGCATTGAGGATTATAATGCAGATATGTGACGTTCGGTGTGTGAAAACGACGGGGGTAGCTGGTGTGATTAACGTCAAGACTGGTTTTGTATTTTCTAGTGGAACCAATAAGGAAAACGTCGGTTATACAAGATTATAAACACGACGATTTTATAAAGTTCTCCACAAACGAGGTGTTTAAGTGTCTCAGTTTGAGCCGTGATGGATATATTATAAATTTGGGTAATATGTTGGCAGTTTTAGCACGGTATCTACGCGGCGTAGTGCTGCGACCTTTCCCCTAGTTTCTGCAGCACTGGGTGGATCATGTGATGTTGGAAAGTAGGGGGGAAGGGACTGGTTGCTGAGACAGACACACTGCTCAGTAGATGCAGTTCCTTCCGAGGACCAAAAACGCTAAAACGACGTGTGCTGCTTTTAGAGTACTTGGGTGAATGCAATAAAACTGGTCCCAGCACAAGAAAAGGCAGCTTTTTGTGGGAGTTTCATTGAAGAGGAAAGGGATTTGTAATCTCTAAAACAGAAGCACTTTAGGCATATGGGGGGGGGGGGGGGGGGGGACT
>JAQQZY010000024.1:8551059-8562156 GCA_030068375.1 Ostorhinchus rueppellii | reverse complement strand
AATAATACATGGAAATTGATACTTATAAAAACTTTTTTTTTTGTTCTTCAGAAGGACCAATAAAGGCTCCAGTTTCAAAGAACTGGAATTCTCTGTCAATGATTTAATGGTTCAGGCCTTACAGGGTTAAGGTAGTGATTTCTGACGGAGGTTTCTATGCGAGAGAGATTCTTGTTAGCCAGTTCTGTGACTGGTTCTGGACAACAATGGGAAGTTAACCAAGGTTATTTCCTCTATTTATTAACTTCTGGGTACGAACTTAAATAAATTGTAACTAAGTTTGTACAGTATAACCCTATGTCACCATGGCAAAGGACACAAACACACAAATTCTAAATACTGATGACAATACTGAAAATAAACTCTAATGAGACTGGTAAAGTAACACGCAGCACATTCTTAGGGGAACTCATTAACACAATAGGCAACAGTATTGGGAATTTTCATTATCTAGGCTGACATAACTAAGTATAATGCAGTGTATGGTTCCTTAGTTGCCAGATATGTTACTCTGAATCTTATTTAAATAGTAAATCAGTCAACTCTGCAAGATAAGTGCCACTGCCAAAGGCTACCATTTCCATATGCATTGATACACATGATCAAATAATGAATATCTGCTTGCTCAGTAAACCATGTCACTAAAACTTTCATTTGAGGAGGTAAAGTTGGCACAATGGTGCGTGGAACAGTACTTTGCATGCTTGAAATAGAAGGTTATCAAAGCTACTCTGTGCGCACATTACTTGACTGACATAACATAAGGCGGTAGATGAATCACATAGCAACATATGTTAAGCTGTATTTTATAACCAGCACCTTTCTTTGCATTTCATGTCATGACCGGTGTCTTTATATCCTTTCTTTTTTTTTAATGATGGCATTATAGATGAAGCTGTCAGCATTTACAATTCAGTTTCCAGTTGTTGTGTGGGTTTTTTTTTTTTTTTTAACTGATACATGACTGCAGATAAGGGATGCAGCACCTCACCCTTAACATCGTTATGTTCTGGGGGGGGGGTGGGTGGGGTGGGGGGTGGTTTCCTGGACACTGGACCCAAAGGAACAGAAGATGTTGGATTAATCTGACAGTGAATCCAATACTGTCTCTGTCCAAAAAACTGATTTGAGTCTTAATATTAAAAAAGTGTCTCAAACATGCATTTGCCACACAGTATTAAAATGAAATCTAAATGTGTGTGTATATATATAAATAAACCTCTAGGTGTTACCTGCATTACATTTTTCTGTCATATCGGTGGACTTTGTCTATTTTTAGCTGCTGTGTAATGTTAAAGATGTCAAAGTTCTTCTGTTTTCTTTCTTTTAAGATGGCATAACCTGCTGATGTAATACAAGTAAAACCCCCTTTTTTTTCCTTTTTTCTTCCTTTTTTTCAGGATTTCCTGTATGTGTTCCCCACATCCATCCAGGCTGCCAGGGCTGGTAATGCCATTCACGCTATCATGCTTTATAGGAGAAAGCTGGACAGAGCCCAGATCAAACCAGTGAGTAAAGAGCTCCAATGTCTGTTCTCTGAAATAAGTTCAGTTACCACTATCAATCACAACATGTTGATCATATCAGTTCTGTCAAATGTTTAACTTTCTTAATAAGGTCTATTGATTAGTAACTGTTATCTCAGTGTGGTTATCTTTAGTACTGCATTAAATCATAGCTGTTTATCTTCTACTAGAGTGTCTTTTGTTCTTTGACGTAAGTTTGTTTTGCATAATCTCATCTACGTTGATGTGTAGCCACTTGATATTGTCCTCAGCACACTGGGTCTAACTCTCTTTGGAATGAGCCATGATTACCAGCAAAGTATGACCAGAAATATTTTCTAAAGGCCAATGATTGTAAACGTATTATCATCTTTTCCACAACCTCTGTCACTCCCTGTCTCCCTTTCTACCTGCATGTTGCTTAAGTGCAAATTCTTTTTACATTTGCACAATGAGGATGCACATGCTACAGCATGTTGCATAAACATTGATCTTTTCCAAAGACCAATAGTATGCATATATACAGCTACCAATGCATGTGCTTGCTCTGTTCTACACTCACATGCGGTTATCTCTGTTTTACTGTTTTGTGCCTTCGCTGTGTCGGACGCTGTGTTAGATATACTTGCTGGCGAACAAGGTTCCTCTGTGTTCGGCTCAATGGGAGCGGATGTTTAACACCACCCGCATCCCTGGTTTGGAGACAGGTAAGAGGAGGGTACATTTTCTCCGTGCCCTCTGATCCCCTATCCTGCGACCCTTGCCATTACCACGGCACCAGCCGTTGGAAACCCTGACTCCTGCACTCATTATCAACAGCACATCCCTGAAACAATCCTGGATTGGCATACGGTAGTTTCATTGTAGGCATCAAATTTGGTATAAATAATCTTCAAATCATGCTGAAACATCAGGGCTTTGCTGAGGGTATTGAGGCGGTAGGCCACTGGTTTCTGGACCTTGCTCATGTCTCCTTCCCTGCCAGCCTTCTGAAGTCCCTTCTGCTCCTTAAGACTACTTATCAAACCAATCGTCATTTGCTCCTTCTTCACCTCATCCATGCTCCTGTCCCTGTAGGTGTGTGTCTGCAACACTCTGGGGATTTTAGTGAATTAGTTTATCATCTCTGTGTGTTTGACTCTCCCCTTTTGCTTTTCAGCTCATGCTCCTACACACTATTCCCATGTGCTCAGCCCAATACGAGCGTATGTTCAACACCAGTCGTGTTCCAGGTGTAGACACAGGTAGAGTCTTTAGTTGTGCCACCTCCTCCACACTACTCCCACTGTACTTCTCCATGGGACATTTTGTCCTTCTGTTTGTTCTGCTCAATTGAAAGTAATCTGACCTTTTTATAAATGCATGAGTACTGGTCATTTCACATGTTAAGAACTAACTTGCATGTGACAGTCTACTGTACATCTGGCCTGAACACACATTTATGGCCATATGACTGACCACAGAGAGACCAGGAACCCATTCTTTGTACAAGTATAAGACCCAACTACTGTAAACATTTTATTTTTACTCAGTTGCAGAATAAATGACATCCATAGCATGTGTGATCAGTGTGTAAATTACCTCTATGGATGAAGAGTATCTGAGGTAGGACAAGAGCTTCTGATGAACATTAAAGCAATTGAGTAACTCGCATAGTATAAATGGTTGAAATACAGTGTTAGAAGATATTCCTACACCTGCTGTAATCTAGTCCTTATCTTCATATTGACATAACTGGAGGTTTGTACCATAAGAGGATGCACATTATTACCTGGATGCGAGGTTGTTGTTCTTAGAGTAGGTCTCTCTTTTGTCTCCCCCATAACAAAGGTTTATGTTTGTTTGAACACTGAGCATCACCAAAACAATGTAACTTGCAGTAAACAAACTAACAAAGCTTTTGAATCAGCCTCTCATGGTTATGCATAGAGCTGCTCAAACAAACATTCCCTCTGCTCATTGTATTCCACACCATTGCCTGATTCCCAAATTACGTCCTCCTTTTCATCTCACTTCCTGTACTTTCCATTTCATGCTGCTCTAATTGTAGTTTTAAACTTGATAGTCCATGTCTTCATACCATGCATTACCTTGAATTGAGAACCA
This sequence comes from Ostorhinchus rueppellii, assembly GCA_030068375.1. Classification (NCBI taxonomy): domain Eukaryota; kingdom Metazoa; phylum Chordata; class Actinopteri; order Kurtiformes; family Apogonidae; genus Ostorhinchus; species Ostorhinchus rueppellii. The sequence goes on along the minus strand of JAQQZY010000024.1, from coordinate 8,558,545 downwards.
AGATGACATTTCTCATATCTCTCTTGTTCCCAAACATAAACGCTTGTGATATCATACTTCTATTGAACTGCTGCCTCCTTTGTCAAACTTTTAGCAGCTACAGCATGATCATTACTTGTGACGTTAAATATACACTGCATTGAGATAAGAATTAAAACCTACAGTTATACTGTATCCCCACCACCAAACACACATCTGTCTTGTCTTTTTCCAAATCATTGCTCTTTTCTGCCCTTACTGTTGCTCCCTCTCTCCCAGACACATTGCAGCACATGAACGAGAGCAAACACATAGCTGTGTACCATAAGGGCCGCTTCTACAAGGTGTGGATGTTTTATGACGGACGGCTGCTGTTGCCACGGGAGATCGAGCAGCAGATGGAAAGGATCTTGGCAGATCCATCTGAGCCACTGCCAGGAGAAGAGATGCTAGCAGCGCTTACTGCAGGGGACAGGTAGGAGGCCTTGGAGAGAAAATGGTTACAGAAGCGAATTTAGCCCGGGCCCGTGAGGATATTCGAAGACAAACAAAATCATCATCATCATGAGGGCCGTAAGGGGACCCGGCGCGGGCCCGTAGGTAGACCCGGGCCCGAAGGCAAACGCGATGGATGAAAGTCAAAGCTCTTATACCCATGCCACGGTGTATACCCGTGCGAAAATTGAGCACGCTGATTTCAGCTATTTGCAAAGATTATGAAGAGTAGTCGCTCAGGTCTTATCTTACGGTTAACTTGACACAGTCAGGGTGAGTTATGCCTCTTACCTGATTAAAAACTGAAGTCATGATTCAGACATTGAATGGAATGATACTTTGACAAATGGTGATGAAGGGCCCGGTAATCTGTTCCGCCCCCGGGCCCGGCCTTGACTTGTTCCGCCACTGGATATTAGTATTTAAATAACGTAGTTATACTGAAGACAGTATAACTTCTGTATCAAAATAGATGAAGTAAAGAAGTGAGTGGCAGGAGAAGTAAAATGATGCCTGTTATTTTTGTAGTTGCTCATGGTTTTAGTACATGTAAAATAATGCAGTCATGCTTACTGTGCATTTTGTTTGTTTAACTTTGCTGCCCTCTACAGGACTCCTTGGGCCAAGGCTCGTGAAACCTACTTCAGCCGTGGCAAGAACAAGCAATCTCTGGATGCCATAGAGAAGGCAGCCTTCTTTGTGACACTTGATGACACTGAGCAGCGTTACGATACAAACAACCCGGTGAAGTCTCTGGACAGCTATGCCAAATCCCTGCTCCATGGAAAGTGCTATGACAGGTATGACAGAAACACAAGCATACAATTTGTTTCTGGTTTTTACTAATGTTGTGGAATAATTAATTTGTTGCAAGTAAAACTGACAGTTCTTTTGTTTTTATTTTTATTAGGTGGTTTGACAAAACCTTTAACCTAATCGTTTTCAAAAATGGGACCATGGGGCTGAATGCAGAGCATTCCTGGGCTGACGCTCCAATTATTGGCCATCTGTGGGAGGTGTGTGAGTCTCAGTTGTCCATTAAACCTCCACTGAGAAATATTTAAAATGATTATTTTGAATTTCACCATGAAAACCTAACCTTAATCACTGAGGACATGGCATTTGTAGACATAACAACCCCAGTATTCACATTGTTTATAGTATCCAGGTTTCATCCCTTTATGTATGTCCTCATATCTCTCCATCTCAGTCTCTGTGTTTACTTTCGACAAACAATGACGGCAAACCTGGTTAAGACGTTTACATGCCACTGTATCTTGGGGATATCGGCTTACTCCAGGTTTCTCAAAATAAAGATAAGGGTTTATACAGGTTTCTGAAGCCAGGAGAAGATATTCACATATGCAACAAATAAATGGGTCATTCTTCAAGACAAGACATTATATGAATTTAGTAAAGGACAAGGTTTAAAATTAATCATTAAAATTTAAATTTACTTCACAGCATGTACTTTCTATGGATCCTGTTAAGCTGGGATACAATGAGGATGGTCACTGCCGTGGACAGCCTCACCCGAACCTGCCCGGTCCACAAAGGCTACAGTGGGACATTCCTTCTGAGGTAAAGCTGCTCTCAAACATGTTTTCAGCTTGAAAGTGATGTTACTTATACTGGCTTTAACTCTATACTGTTGTATTAATATTATTGTTTCATGTTGTAGGGTTCTGGGTATTGTGAACACAATATTTGATTGGTTAATGTTGCATTTATATTGAATAATCTTGAGCTCACTTAACTATATTCTGAGTGTGTTGTAAGAAGTACCATGCTAAAATGTCACATACCATATCTATAATGTCCTCTAGTGCACGGAGGTCATCCAGAGCTCACTGACAGTAGCCAGGACTCTGGCTGATGATGTGGACTGTCACATTATCCCCTTCAGTGACTTCGGTAAGGGTTTGATTAAGAAGTGCCGCACCAGTCCTGATGCCTTCATCCAGATCGCCCTACAACTCGCCCATTACAGGGTTAGTCGATTACATTCACAGAAAGCAAAACAAAGATGGAAGAAATGTATTTATGTAGTGTAACCTCTGCATTCTCTGGTCTTAAGTGTGTGTTTAAAATGTCAACTACTGTCTTTTTTGTTTTGTTTTTTTTTGTTTTGTTTTTTTTTTAATTAAAGAAGATACTTGAATAATTATACCTCAGTTAAAAGGAAGAACTTCCTACTTGCATTGTTGCCCCAAACATTTAAACATATATAACTTTGTAGTTTGATGTCGCTCTTTCATTGCATAGTTCTTCATAGAAAAAGGCTATTAACGTGAGGATAAAATAGAAAGCACTACTCAAACTGAAGTAAAACAAAGATGCAATTTAGATGTTCTCCAGCAGAGGGCAGTCACAACCTCCTAATCAACCATCCCCAAGCACAATCAAGTAGACTCCATATTTTAATTGAAGGAAAAAAAATAAATGTTTGTCACTCATTCACTTTAAAAAAAAAATAAATAAAAAAAAAAGTTTTTGGATATCAGTGTCTTGTCAATCTTCGGCTTTTTGTAATCATCAGAAGTATTTGCAGTTTTTTCTCAGGTCTTTATAAGATCTGATGGCAGTGCTGACTGATACAGTCTTCCAACAGGACAAGGGGAAGTTCTGCCTGACATATGAAGCCTCAATGACTCGTTTGTTCCGTGAGGGCCGAACAGAAACCGTGCGCTCCTGCACCAATGAGACGTGTGCCTTTGTGCGTTCCATGATTAGAGATGAGACGGTAAGGAGCAGCTCACCTCACTTCTATTAGATTTTTCATTTGAACGGTCATCGTCTTTACATTTAATACAAAAGCAATAGCTACACCTCACCCTACTCTTACTTGTGTGTCTGTATTGTTTCTTTCCTCACCCTTTACTGACTTAATGACTTATGAAATTCCTCAAACTCTGTCCTCTGAAACCTTACACTTTACTGCCCCTGTCAGTCAGGTTTCATTTTTATGTGTTTCAGAGAGAGGAGCGTCTAAAGTTGCTCAAAGTGGCAGCAGAGCAACACCAAAACATGTATCGCCTGGCAATGACTGGACAGGGCATTGATCGACACCTTTTCTGCCTGTACGTGGTTTCTAAATATCTGGGAGAGGACTCGCCTTTCCTAAAGGAGGTAAGAGCTATTGTTGCAAGTTGTTGAGATTTAATCCTCAGTATTCAAAGAACACGAGATCAGAACTGTATGGAAAAACAAATGTACACAGAGTATTTGGCTGTTCTGTCTATGGCTACTTGGCTCTCACAGGGACTGTTCTCAGACAGGATTAAACCCAACTTGAGAGTAAAGGGCCCTTTCTAAAACACTAATTCAAGCTCACTTTCTCATTTATAGTATTAGAGAATTTAACCATGTGCAAATCTCCTCTTTGAACATTGGATTAAATTTGTCACGTGGGTGTTTTTAGGTCCTGTCTGAGCCATGGAGGCTGTCCACCAGTCAGACGCCGCTGCAGCAGGTGGAGCTGTTTGATTTGGTCAAACATCCTGAATACGTGTCGTCTGGAGGTGGATTTGGTCCTGTAAGTCGAAATTAGTCGAGTCTGTGTCGGAAGTATTCCTTTTGAAAGCGAGGGGTGAAACTCATTTTCTTCCAGGGGCCACATTTGGCCCAGTTTGATCTCAACTGGGCCGGACCAGTAAAGTCATGGTACAATAGTCTTTAAATAGGGACGACTCCAAATTTTTCTCTTTGTTTTAGTGCAAAAACAAAAAATGAAATTATGAAAATACTTAAAACTGGAATTTCATAACAGAGATGAGTGCAATTTTACTAATATTATGCATCATTATAATGTACAAAGACACAAAACATTTAGTAATATTGTTCAAATTGCACTTAATTTTCTTTACATTTCAGGTTGTTTACATTTTGTTGTTAAAGGATAATTTGTGTATTTTTTGCAGTAAAACAGGCAAAAAATTTGGAGTTGTCATTATTTATAGGCATAATGTACTGTTTTTTTTCCCACATTAAACTAAAAAGAAAATGTAGTTCTTTCATTATTTGTATGTTTTTATGCCATTTATTTTAAATGAGATCACATTCATTTGTATGTGGCCCCTGAACTAAAATGAGTTTGACACCATTAACTGTTGATATCTTCAATGTAATTATTGCACTTTGCAAATTACAAATTCATCCCATGGTCCAGATTGGGAGCTTTGATGGACCATCTTTGACACTCCTGTTTTAAAGACACTATGAGATGCATTCACAGTTCTTCTCATTAATGTTATCAGACATTTGTTTTGATCCGCATGTGTACTCTTTGACTACACCAGTCTTTTCTAGAACGCTCTTCTCTTCCTTATGTTTCCGTAAGGTCGCTGATGATGGTTACGGTGTCTCCTACATCATTGTTGGCGAGAATCTCATCAACTTCCACATCTCCAGCAAACACTCAAGTCCAGAAACTGTAAGTTCTGTGATTATTTGATTTATGTTGTGCTTTGCATTTAGGTTTTTAAAAGAACCATCTTAAAATCTTTCTTTTTACCTGGTGTGTGTGTGTGTGTGTGTGTGTGTGTGTTTTTTTTTGTTATTTTTTTTAGGACTCGCATCGTTTTGGTGCCAACATCAGACAGGCCATGCTGGACTTACTGGATCTCTTCCACATTGATGGGAAAGATGTCAAGTGAATGCACTCTCCACTGGTGGAAAGAACCTAGGATTGTTTAAAGAAAATAGCTAAATTCTTCCTGAAGCTTGTACAGAATCAAATGTTGGGTGTGGGATTATTTTTAAGTTAATTAATGTTACAGTTATGAGGATATTGAGAGATTATTTGTAAACATCAATGTCATGTTGTGTGTATTGCATGTATAGGCAAGATGAGATTCGGGTGGATTTGGGTACAGGTAGTGGACAGATCAAATTTTTTATTTACAAGACTGTACACACCGGTGCCTTAGTGACCCACTAATGTATAAAGGGCAGAAAGGGAGGATGAAAAGTTCACTGCTCTGAAACGGTAGAGATCACATCTGTATTAACACACCGAGACATTTTAGCTGAAGGCCTGTTTAGTAGCACCATTTACCGTTTGTACTTTAAGTTGAAAAATTGCTTTTACTTTTCATAGTTTATGTTCAAGTTTGAATATCTAGGCTTTGTCTCGTTCATCATCAGCCCCTAAATCTTGTTTCCCACCAGAGGATCAAACTTAAATCACATTAAATTCACAGAGCTGATTGTCTTGGCTGACCAATTTTATCATAACTAATAACCCCTACAGGAAAGTAGAAAAGTTGACATGTGATCACAAGATACTAGATTGGATTTTTAGAAGTGTAAGTGTACCAGTGTGATTCTGGATATTAATAGAAAAGTCGAAGGGTTGTACTTCAGTCTCATTCGCGGTTCTCCTATGCCTTTCGGACTCAAGTGCACAGCCAACGCGTTTGTTCTTTTTAGCTGCTATGATTTTACGATGTAGCGACAAAGGGAGATAACATTTTGTGTGTTTGTCATTGTCCTTCTCAGGTTTCACTAACTTGGCCCCGCATTGTACAGTGGCTGAATACAGCGGAGGAAATTGAGATGCAGTGCAATACCATGTGACCCCAAGTGATAGTGGGTAGAGTAATAGAACACTTTGCTGCTGAAGTGAGGAATTGGCAGAGCATGTTTGGGGTGATACTGCATATACAATGTATGGCCAGCTGTGACTTTTTTTTTTTTTTTTTTTTTTTTCCATTTTGTGTTTTTAAGAAAGATTGTGGTGAACTGTACATTAACTGCTGTGCACTCCATGACTGGCCCTTTAGTCCACACTAACGAATTCCTACTTACCTTGATAGCCTTTGTCGGATCACAAGGAATCGTACATTTTTATCAGCAAACTGTCAAGTTGTCATAGTGATGTTGCAGCTGTTGTTGCCTAGTCAAGATGAAATGCGGAATAACTAACCGGGTTTTTATATCCTTTCAATACGGTAGGTAGTTATTGTTCGCAGTTATTGCAATTATGCTTAGGATGTGCACATATAGACAGGCTGTCATGTATAGGAATGCATTTCTATTATTATGTATATGTTGTCAGTCAAACTATTTATTTCTTTTTTCTCCCCATGTTTTAAAACAACAGTTTGAGACATGCATATTTACCGGCCGGATGCGACAAATGATAGCACTAAGTTATAGCTTTGCTGAATTCAGAAGTAATATGCGCAAAATGCTTCCTTTTTTGACATGACAGTTATGTTATCACAGACATTGCCAGTAAGTTGTAGTTGTATGAGTTGTTGGGTTTGTTTTTTTTTTTCTATCTTGATAGACCTCATGTTTACACTGCTGCATGGTTTTGTGGGTGAGGCTGTATATGTTTGCCTTTAAGTTAAAGATGTGTTTAAAAAAAGACAAGACAAGCAGCTGATAAACCAAAACAAGTTTTAACAATAAAGCGAATGTCAGACAGCTGTATAACCTCTGTTTGTTATCTTTCATTTACAGTCTGCTCTTTTCAATGTATCACTAAAATGTTTTTGGAATGAAGAAGCCGAGAGCAGGACAAAGGGTTTTTAAGGTCAGCAAGAATGGGTTATTGTTCCCAAATAAGGTATTTAAAATAATACGATGGATTGAAATAATAGTGTTACATGGGTCAGAAAAGAGGCCAACAAAACACAGCTCTACTCAAAAGTACAGCTGAACAAAACAAGACAGGAAGTCAACAAACAGACTTCAAGCAAATGAAACAAAGGGCAGCGTATATACCAACAGAACAAACGACATAATTAGAACTCGATATAAAAAAACTATTCTCTGCGAAATGTCTAATCCCATTAGGAAGCACCAGAAACTTAAAAAGACAATGAAAGATAAGGAATGGGAAACGCCATTACGCTGCTTCAGAGATAAAATGTCCTCAAATTTTTTTTAATATGTTGATAAGGTGGTGATTTGTTAATGTTTTCAAGACATGACACATACAGCGACCAGACTTAACCCTATAATGCACGATGTATCCTATTTGATACATGAGTTTTGAAGCCCT
>JAQQZY010000024.1:8539115-8549773 GCA_030068375.1 Ostorhinchus rueppellii | reverse complement strand
TTCAGAAGGACCAATAAAGGCTACAGTTTCAAAAAAACTGGAATTTTCTGTCAATGTTGTAATGGTTCGGGCTTTACAGAGTTGGCATTAAACAAAATATTTAATCTGTTGAATTTAACCACCTTTCATAAAAAATCACTTCTCAGTGGTTATGGGTGAGAAGTCTGTCTGCTGTTGATTCATCAGACATTGTACAGATATAGACAATTTTGAACATAAATAGGAACAAGAAATTCCAGATTTAAAAGGACACTCCAATATATGGAAATTAATGAACCAACAAAGAAAACAAATCACACAAATGTATAACCATTTCATTGTGGCTCTTTAACAATATTTTACGTCTGAAAAGGAGAAAGAAGACGAGTTTGTATGGTCCGAACCCAATTTTACATGACTTGGCTAATCAGCTAATGTATACAGTCCATAATAAAGAATAGATCAGTCATTTTAATTACAAAATTAAAAAGCATCAATAACTATTACTGTTGTACTCTCATTCATTGTTACAGTGTGGGTGTTTCCATGAAACTGGGTTCATTTTGGCACCTGCTACTTTGTCACCTTTTAGACCTGATGATGATGATGATAAAATCTGCCATATTTCCCCCTCAGGATGTACCCAATGATGACCTTGGATAAATGCAAAAAGGAAAAAAAAAAAAAAAATACTCTTCTGAGCCATCCCAAAATTCATGAATTTATAATAAAATATTGGGGCCAAAAATAGGACCAAAATTGGGACATGAAAAGCTACCTGGGTGGAATTTGCGGCAATTGGCATCAAGGGATTAAAGTTGATGATCCTAGTGGTTTTTCTAATCCAGATGTACAGGTTTTTCATGAATCCGCAGTCTCATTCCAGGTTTCGTGTGTAACCCATTGTGTCCATTTGTGCTATATGCAGAACCTGCCCATTTAAACACAAATAAATCGAGTGATTTTGCAACAACAGCCATTTTTGTGAAACACTGCCTTGCATAATTAGTTCAATTTCCAAAATGTAACTGTCAGAGAATAAAGATAATTGAAAAATTTTTAATTTTTTACCTCCTTGTACATTCAGAATTTTATACAAAAATAACATAAAAATGTAAGTCTGAACAATAGTTTCTTTTATTTCAGTAAATATTTATTTTTTTAAAGTGCTTCCAAACTTGCTTCATAACATCAGTCTACATCTAGTTTGAATTTTTAGCCCCTCCAGTCCAGTTTCGCAAAAGCACCCATGTCTTATATGAGAATAGCGCCTTATAAACACAGCTAAGTTTATCAGTTTTGCTCAGTTCTGACAATCTGCGAACATCCTAAAACCAGCTGAGTGTGAATACGAGAGATTTCCTCCTTCAGCTCGGTGTTTATTTGGCCAAAGTGAAGCCGGGTCTGGCATTAGCCTCGTAGTGTAGCATTAGTCTTACCAGGTGTGTGGACTCAAGTGGATGGCACCAAGGAGCCAGTTCCGTGTCGGGGAGTATTAAGTGAGGTTTCTCAGGGCGTAGTTGGTTATTAACTCAAATTAAACGGAAGATGTTTCAAGGCGCTGCAAGGTGACACATTTACAGAGAGGACATATGCAGGAAGTAATTACATTTGAGTCCCCCCCCCCTAGCTCCTGTGTCCCACATGTGCACACTACACACACACATACACTTCTACAATGGCAGCCTCACCCCGATGTCACCCTGCTCTGGGCTTCCGATAGCAGGGTAACATTTCAAGACTGCATTCCTGAGGAGTGCTTACCCCTCATGTACTCTGGGAACCTGCAGTTGGATTTTACAACAAGACGATTTCCAGCCCACGTCTTTGAATATTTTGATTCTTTTAAATTTCTTTCCAAAATCATTACGTATGTCCAGGTTTCTTGCAAATAAGAGGATTTTATTGGTATTTATACACTAAAAATAGGCAGTAAATGTGCAGTCGAAAACACTAGACTGTGCCAAATGTATACAGCAAAATCAACAGACTTCAACTTTTTGGCTTCTGGACAACAAGCCTTTAAATTGCACACCTAATTGGCAAGATGGAAAACCCATTCACTCAAGAGCAGACACTGAAACTTAAAACCTTGACTTGCACTTTCTAAAAGTAGACTTTGGGAGAGATCTGCGGCCTCTGCTTGTCACCAGTTTAATTCATGTGCCACTTGCTCCACAACACCCTCAAAGAAAAGATCGGAGCCAACGCCTTTATAGTGTATTCACCAGCGCCGGATCGGGGATGTTCCCCCTTTTTATCTGCCCGTAATCATTGTTAGTCGTTAACGGTGAAGAAAAACATTGTTCTCATTGCACCTACTGTATGCAGATCATTTGTGTCATACTTGATTTGGGTTTTGGCAGGACAATTTGTTTTTCCTGCACTGCTCGACAACTTATGTAAGGTTCCGCTAGGCCCCAAACTAATTAGGTTGAATGTTACAAGTTGATTCAGTGAATTAGGAAAAAATAATTGGAGAACTGGGTCCTGCTGTTACCAAGTGTTAGTTTAAGGGGAGATTTCTTTGACCCAAGTTTTTTTTGGAAAGGTTTGGGTTATTGTGCATAGAGTGGACCTCGTAAAGGGAGTTTCACTGCTCAGAACACAGGATCCATAAATACACAGAAGACATTTATGCTCAATTCATTCAAATACAAAATATTGGTCTGAATGTTTAAGGTCATTTAAGGTTTTGCATGAAATTACCAGCGCTTATATCTCTGTAATCTCTCCCGCCGAGGCTATACACTGTAACTTCATCACCTCACAAACTACAGAGCCACTCTAATATGTCTTCTGAATTTTATCTGGCTGAGATGTGCCCTCAGATTTTAAAAAGTGCCATATGAATCGAAGTGATTAAGACGAGGGTGTAAATGGAGAGGGCGAGCTTGGTGGTTGGCGTGGAGGGATCGTGCATGTCTGTGGCCGGCTGCACCTGTCTAACTGTGCTACAGGAGCAGGGCCCGGGGGCCCCGAGGTGGATCTCAGCCAAGGGGCAGCAGGAGAGGAAGGTAAGGAGGAGAAGCTGGGCCGAATGCGATTCCCCTGAGAATCTGTCCCACCGCGTGCTCACCGAAGATAAAAATAACTTTATTAGGTTTAAGTGGAATTAGTGGAGATGGAAGTGGCCAGCATGTTCACGTATATACTGTACGGTCCTGGACTTTCTGACATGAGGATACGGAAGACGGGTGTTAATGACTCGTGTCTTTCACGCACTGGGACACGGACACGGGCGAGCAAACATAGACATGAGAGCAGAGATGACATTAACCACATGTTAAAAACACTTAATTTACACTGAAATTTTTAATCAGTGAGTCCAGGAGCTTTTTTTTTCTTTTTTCTTTTTTCTTTTTTTCTTTTTTAATAATCCTTAATGGAAATCTGTGAAATAACTAAATACATGGAACATGGAAAAAAATCACTGCTTTCTTTCTGTGACCACAACTGCACTGTCAAATTTTTTAACCTCTATTTTACTTTTTACTCAATGTTTTTATTGCTTGTTTTATACTCTCGTTGATTGTACTGTGTCCTTGAGTGCCAAGAAAGGCACCTATAAATAAAAAGTATTATTATGATTATTATTATCATCATTAAAATCCAACACATATTGCCCAGGACATTAAACCCACTTCATTCTGTTTATTTGACTGTTTATTTTCATATCCAACTAATTCTGTAAAGCCCTGTGAGGCAACCCTAGTGTGATCTGGAACAATACAAATAAAACTGAATAGAAATGAAATTTAAAATAGGAGTGGGTGAGTGTGGATCCCACAAGAAATAGCAAAAAGAAGATTTACAACCCCCACCGGCTCTTCTGTAGAGACCTACAAAATAAAATGACTTCATTATAAAAGAAATAAACATTGAATTAAACAACAGTCTAATAATGTCATAATTTCCTGAAAATGTAATAACGCCTGAAAATTTAATCAAATTTGCACTCAATCAAAATGTAATAAAACCTAATAATATAATAACTTTACCAATAATATAATAAAATAGCCTGATATTGTAATGACATTTTTACTGATAATGTAATACCTTATTACATTATTGGGGATTTATTACATTTCAGGTGGGTCTTTTTTTTTTCTTCAAAACTGATAATGTCAAACTTGACAGATAATGTAATATACATGTTTATTTTCAGTCCAAAGTTCTACATTTTGTGTTATGAAAATCTAAGACTGTTAAATACACTGGATTTGAAACAACAGAATGACTACTGGGTTAAAGTGCAGATATTTTATTACATTATTGCTGAAGTTATTACATTATTTGGTTTTATTACGTTTTCGATCGAGTTAAGTGCAAATTTTATGACACTTTCAGGCGTTATTACATCTTCAGTAAATTATTACATTATAGGGTGCTACAAGGGTTAATTACACACAAAGTAAAAATGCAACCATAACTTACAAAAATACACAGAACACATCCAAAACATACAGACACACAAGCATATCTAGGCAAAACAGAAGGAACTTGACGTCTGGAGGCGCTAAGGTGAGTGAGCCAGGGGTAAAATGAACTTACAGCATGTTTTTCAGAGTCAGCAGTGGTGCACCAGATGTTTAAAGTGCTTTCATTAGCACCATTAATCTGAGCCGTTCAAAGCTCCATGTATATGACGTCCGAAAAGGAGAGTCCAGTCCTTCCTGCATGTTTTTTTTTTGTTTTGTTTTTTGTGGGAATGTTACAACATAGCTGCATGTGACAGAATCAGAATAATGCATGTCACGGCGCTCCCTTAGTCACTGAGCCGAGAAATGGGACCAAATTTATAAACACTAACCAGAAAATCTCTTATATAATGACTTTAACTGCACTATTGATTGGAAAGGGCAAAGTAACAACACAACTTCAGACCAGATAACGAAGTGAAACAAATGGCTCTTATTTGGTCAGATTTGGTGTGCGTGGGTAAGGCTGTACTGTCATCGACTAAAGAATGCTTCAGTTTCTGAGTGAAATATAAACACTTCCCTGATGTTTGAAGGGCTTCATATCCGAGCACAAATAACCATTAAAAGAACTCCTGTGATGTAGTTTTTTTCTTTTTATTGAGGTTAAACGGGCAGTCCTGATACATTCCGAACCACATACTGGTAAGTACAATAGGCTTTACGATCACGATTTTTGTGCCGATCACCGATCAGTGAGTTTAAATAAACCGATAACCGATCCGATCACGTGAGGAGCAAACTCCAGCAGCTTCCTTGTGCCACCCCTTGCCTTCTCGTTTTCCCGATTATACGGACGAGCACTGTCTAAAGTTGTTTGCTTTAGCATCTGTTTCGGAGTTTGCTTTCCTTTTTCTTTCTCCTCGCTGCGTTTCTTGAACTCCACATGCTCCTCCGTGTGTCTTTTCCAAGTGCCTGATTAAATTTGTCGTATTGAAATTTTTTTGCCGATGTTCCCCCACGAGGTACTGTAGCGTTGGATATATTGCAGATAGCTTGTGCTACGTCTGTTTCTCGCACTTTGAAAAACTTCCACACTTCCGACATGTTTGTTTGTGTCGCCCATGGATGTTGCTGTCGTGAAGATTCAAAGAAACTTTATTGTCCATCACAGCAACAGTACTCAAAACAGGAAGAGCCACGAAGACGAGAATGAAGTTCTTTGATTCATGAATCATTAGCTCTCAGATACAAAAATGTCGATGCTGTGAAACTACTTTGGAGTGAATGGGACAGATTGAAAAGTTTCAACACGACCATGACGTCATTGATCAGATCGGTGATTTTTGACATGACGGCTGATCTCGAACATTTCAAAAACTGCCAAATATCGGCTGATCCGATATAGCCGATATGATCGGTGTAAAGCCTGAAGTACAATATTAAGAGATTAAATATGCAGCCTGAAGAATAGGAGAAACAAAAACATGTATATCAGCACACCTAGCAATGTAGAGACTGGTTGAACTGTAATATTCAGTACATTTTCTAAATAAAATAATTGGACAAAATGATACACACATGGATGTAAACACAAAAAGAAAATTATCTGAGAAACAAAACAAAAAGAAAAAATTGTATAGGAATACAAAAAACAAAATGATACTACTAATAAAATTCAATAAAATAACCCTGTCTATTTCACTGCCACTGAAATCCCATAGTATATGTTCGACACTTTCAGTCCTGTAAATTGTGCAGAAAAGTCTATTGCTCCATTTGATTTATTTATAAAAGGAATGTTTTTAAAGGCTCTGAAATCTTTTCAAAAATGGTTCCCATGCTTCATGAAATGTTTTTGTCAAGTGGATAAGTGAATACCTGATTTTCTCAAGTTTTAGACAGGACATAATGTCTCTGTGGTGTGTTATGTGTAATGATTCAGACCAAAACCTCAGTACTTAGCACTGACCTACCGTTTTTGCCATTTTTGTTATGTTTGTACCTTTTTCTGCTTTTTTTTCTTCACCACGATCATCGAGTTTTGCATGTTTATACCTTTTTTTGCTTTTTTTTTTCTTCACCATGATCATAGAGTTTTGCATGTAGATTCATTCTTCTACTTAACATACCTTTGCTTAACATGTTTTTAGTAGTAGGTGCTACACTGCATCCTAAAATACAAAATGTAAATGTGTGCAAACAGTTGAAAATCACTGTTCAAATAGGAAGTAGTCCACAAATGCAACAACCGGAAACAAATCTGGGACACTAAAATCCCATTATTACCGAAACACCATCAACAGCAACTGTCAGCTACACAGTCTTCATCAGGGTATAAGGAAGGAAGGAAGGAAGGAAGGAAGGAAGGATGGATGGATGGATGGATGGATGGATGGAAGGATGGATGGATGGATGGGTAACACAAATCCGCCCCTTGCAGGTATTGTAGATTCTTTTGGTGATGTCATCATGCCAGCTGATGTCATCATGTGCTGATGTCAGCATATCAATTGCATATTAATATGATAAATGCATGAACTGAACTTATAGCACATTCTATACACCTTCATGGCCCAAAGCGTTTTACAAAGCCTCCCATTCACCCATTTACACATACACTCATACACCAGTAGGACCAGCAAGGCGCTGCCAAACCATACTGGGAGCAGTTTAGGGTTGAGTGTCTTGCCCAAGGACACTTTGACATGTGAACAGTCAGAGCCAAGTTTGAAGTAAAATGAAAAAAAATTATTATTTTTTTTTAATTATTTATTTATTTATTTTATAGACATTTGAAAATTCATCAATTATAAATATATGGAAGAAAAAAGAGTTTAAAAATTGATTAAGAAAAATTGAAATTTGATGTACTTTTCCCAACATGTCAGATCAGAATCAGATCTATTCTGGGTCACTGACAATCTATGAACCCAATTTGGTATGAATTCGACCAATAGTTTTGCTGCTAGAGTGTAAACAAACAAAGAAACAAACAAACCGAGCCAAAAACAATACCCCTTTATCACATCACGGCCATCTTGAAATGAAAACTAGGTTTGGGTGGGTAAATTCAGAACGATGTAAACACAAGAGGAGGTGTGATGGCATCGTTTGACATTTACCTCAGAGATGTGGACAGACGACTTGGGGCTCCTCCCCCCAATAACAGCAGAAATGATTGAGTTTTGGGCAGATGAAGGCAATACTATACCTCGTAGTGTTCAATAAAAAGGCTACAGTAACTTCATTGAAGGATGTATTCACGAAATTAAAGGTCAGGCCATGAGAAAACACAGTTAGCAGTTTACGCTAACTAACAAACGCTACCCACCCCAGCCTCATTTTGGATCCAAGATGGCGTCACGTGTGAAATAGGTGAATACCCCTGTGTTCTCTTCAGGGTAATAAATAAATACATTTGAGGAAATATAGGAGGTTGCTTGGACTGGACATAAATGACAGACTGTAAGATAACACCATGTTTTCTATGTGCTCTCCTCTCAAACCCATACCGTCACACTTCCACCCACCCTTCATCCCCTTCTCCTCTCCTATCTCCAGCTCTGAAGGACGACCGTTTCCAGATGGTGCTCTTCACGCCACGGCTGGTCCGTATCACGTTGACCAACGTCAGCGTGTCAGATGAGGGGGGCTACTTCTGCCAGCTCTACACAGATGCCACTCACCACCAGGTGGCGACACTGTCGGTTCTGGTGCCCCCGGAGACTCCCACCGTGGAGGTGAAGCAGGAGGCCGTGGAGGGCGGAGAGGTGGAGCTCACCTGTGTGTCTCCACGTAGCAAACCAGCTGCCACCCTGCGATGGATCCGTAACGGACGGGAGATCCCAGGTACCAGGATGTAGATGACAGATGGACTGATTAATGAGTTGGTGATTATGAAAGATAAATGAGGAAGTTAATGAGGTAATATGGGGCAGGTGAAGTCAAATGAGTGAACGATATTCCAGAAAGACTGTGGAACAGAGGAAGAATGAATCGATGGATGATTGATGGGATGACAGAGGGAATGGCAGATGTATTTGGTGACGTGAGAAGGTGAAGAGCAATGGATGAAATGTGTTGAAATGTGTTGAGAGTGAAACTTTTGCCTCTGGGGCTCACTTCATATATAGTTTCGTCAAGTGTTTTGCAGAGCTGCAGCTATTTTCATAATCCAATCCAACTTTATTTGTAAAGCATTTTAAAACAACCACAGTGGACCGAAGTGCTGAACAGGAAAATAAATAACAGAATAAAATACAAGAATTAATAATAATAATAATAATAATAATAATAATAATAATAATAATAATAATAATAATAATAATAATAATAATAATAATAGAATAAAACATAAAATCTGTACAGTTAAAAACAACAAATTAAAAGTTATACATATGCAAACATATACATTGCTCTGAATATACATGGATATATTAATCAAATGTACATATTAATTCCTCTTGGCCTTTTAACTTGTGCAATGTTGATATTTTTTTCTGTTTTATATTTTAACTTGTTTTATTTATTTGATTTTATTTGATTTTACTTTTTTTTTTTATTGCTTTTTCTAATTTGTATTGTGTTTCTGGTGTTCTGTACAGCACTTTGCTCCACTGTGGTTGTTTTAAAGTGCTTTATAAATAAAATTGGATTGGAAATATACATATTAAAACATTTTAAGACACAAAATTCAAACAGTAATTTGTATAATATGTACTAGACAATGTATAATCAATATGATAATTAAAGAAATATACATACAGTGCTTAACAAATGTATTACAGCACCCAGTATAAGGTGTTTGCCACTGCTGCCATAATTTCAAAGGATCATCGGTTTTATTTTTGTCTTTCCTCGGTACAAGTACAAAAGAAATGAGATAGTGTAGGCTACTCCTTGGTTAAAAGCAGTGTCAAATCAGGCATAAATGAGAAATCACATTCAATAAGCTGAAATAAATTTAAAAAAAAATATTAACAATG
Source organism: Ostorhinchus rueppellii (assembly GCA_030068375.1). Taxonomy (NCBI): domain Eukaryota; kingdom Metazoa; phylum Chordata; class Actinopteri; order Kurtiformes; family Apogonidae; genus Ostorhinchus; species Ostorhinchus rueppellii. The sequence goes on along the minus strand of JAQQZY010000024.1, from coordinate 8,540,385 downwards.
TCAAAAGTAGCAGTCTCTTCTAATAAAATAAATAAAACTAAAATAAGCTAAAATAAATGTGCTGACAGAGTTTTGTTAGCCAGTGCTTAATGCCGATCCAACCCGATCCAATCCACTTTATTTCTACAGCACATTTAAACAAGAAGAATGTTTCCAAAGTACTGCACATCATAAAAACAATAAAACAATTAAGAGTAAAAATAATAAATATGTAAAACTACAACAATGCTTTAAGTAAAATAATACAATCAAATAGTCAATAAATAAAAATAAATAAGTAAAGACATAAAATAACACAGAGGACCACACAACTCACGTGGTGTTAAAACCCAGAGACAACACAACAATTGTTCTTTTTTTATTATTATTATTTAGGGTTTTTTTTGTTTGTTTGATTGTTTGTTTTGTTTGATTGTTGTTGTTATTCCCCTGTGTTTTATATTATGTTTGTGTCTGAAATAAACTAAACTAAAAACAAAGAATAAAAGTGGGTCTTAGGACGAGACTGAAAACACTCTGTGGGCGCTGTTTGGATGTGGGGGGGCGGGGCGTTCCAGAGTCTGGGGCCGCCCACAGAGAAAGCCCTGCCCCCCAGGTTTTAAGTCTGGTCCAAGGCACCACGAGGAGGTGCAGTTGTGGTGTTGCCTGCATGTTTAGTGTCCTCACAGTCTGGGGGACAACTATTTAAGAGTCTGCTCGTCCTGCAGCAGATGCTCCTAAATCTTGTCCCCGATGGCAGCGTGGAGAACAGGCTGTGAGAAGGATGACGCTTGTCTTTTATGATGGTCACCGCCCTGCAGATGCAATGCTTTCCATACAAGTCCAGCAGCAGTGGGAGGGGGGCACCTATAATCCTGCTGGCTGTTTTCACCACCCTGTTCAGCTGATGCTTCTGTTCCGTGCAGCTGCCAAAGCAGGAGGTGAGGTTGTGTGTCAGGATGCTCTCCACAGTGCCCCTGTAGAAGGTGGTCAGGTGGGTGGGAGGTAAACCCGCCTCCTTAGTTTTCTGAGTGGACAGAGTTGCTGCTGAGCTTTTTTAGCGGTGGCAGCAGTGTTGGAACTGAAGGATAAATCCTGTGCCAGATGGACTCCAAGAAACGTAACACTGCTGCCCCTCTCCACCGTAACAGTATTTCTGTTTACCTAAATATCTGTTTATGTTTCTAGAAGGGTTCATCCACCAGTATATGACAGGGGTGACACGGTGGTGCAGTGGTTAGCACTCGTGCCTCACAACAAGAAGGACCCGGGTTCGATTCCCGGGCGATCC
>JAQQZY010000024.1:8528776-8539015 GCA_030068375.1 Ostorhinchus rueppellii | reverse complement strand
TGAGAATCTCAGACTGTTAAATACACTGGATTTGAAACAACAGAATGACTACTGGGTTAAAGTGCACATATTACAATGTCAGAATATTTTATTACATTATTGGGTTTTATTACATTTTCTATCGAGTTAAGTACAAATTTTATTACATTTTCAGGAAATTATTACATCATAGTGTACTACAACCCTCATATGTACTTTACTGTGCAAAGGTCTTTAGCTTTATATTGTTTGTGTGTCTTACTTCTAACAAGAAATGTCAGTATTAAAAAATATCGTGAATGAAACTTTTTTTTTTACAGGGGATGTGAGTATTTCGGGTGACTATTTGGATTCGGTAAGTTTTAAGCTGTCTTGGATGTTTTCTTAAATACTCCTGTGCTATTTTACACACCTTCAGAATGTCCCAGAAGCTATCATGGTCTTTTAGCATTTTCTCTATACAGATGAGCCCATTAAACTTATACAATGTGAATATTTTTTTCTGTAATAGATTTTAAATATAGTATTAGAAAGATTTAGAAATGCATATGTGTGTGGTCATACATTTCACACACACAAATAGAAATATTGGAGAAGCTTTATGGGCTCATCTGGACATAGAAAAGGATAAAAGACCCTGAAAGCCTCCGGGACACTGAAGGTGTGTAATAAAACACACCATTATTTAAGACAACTGAAGGTTTACTGAATCCAGATGAAGGTCACACTAAAGACTGACTTTACCTGCAGAAAGTGTTTCATTCAGATTTTTTTTTCAATACTGTGCACACATTTCTTTTTTTGGAAAGACAGATAGGAATACTGCAAAAATAACCAAGCTAAAGGCAATATTCTAACTGCAGGTCTTAATGCTAAATTCTGATGATTTTTAATGAAATCTGTTTTGTTTTTGCTGAAATCCAGTATTTTTGGCCATTCACATTATAATGTCAATGTGACTGCCATCAGACTCCTATATGAACAGTCTACTTATGGTCCTGAAGTGATATCTAATGCACCACAATGTGTTTTTGCAAGCTAATCTGGATCTTGCCGGGTCTTGTGTCCTACAGGAAAGATTTATGACATTATTTCAATTTCAATAATGACAAAGTCGGATGAAATATAACGTGACCAATCAGACTGAAGTCACACTGCAAAACATCAGATACGTATATATTTTAGGACCATATATGAAAGTGACTTGGTTGTAATTTGTGCTGTTCAGAGTAGCATAAAAAAAAACTTATTTTATTTGCAGTGTGGACATAACTGCAGACTTTTGCACAACACTCTGTGTAATTTCAGTCCAAAGGAAAACACGCATATACTTCTGTACGTGTGTTCTATGATCATATCAAAATCAAAATAGAAAATCAGTTTGACACATAAAACTTAACCCATAAAGACCCAAACATCCACCTGGGACCAAAATCATTTACTGATCTAAAATGTCTGATACCTGATAATCCACTAATTCTATCAATACATGTAAATAATTGTGTAAGATGCAGTTTATCATCTTTTCATGGTCATCAAACATGACCCATTTGGACATTTAGACACTCTGTAGTTACCATGGAAACACTGTCATCTTCTACAACATTCATTCCCCAGTAAAACCCATCAGTGACAGTAGATGGAGACACTGGGTTTAAGTTCAGTTTTTGATCGATTCGACTGAACAAGTCACTTCTTCAGTTTTCTGTTTTTTATGCAATAACCCTGAATATTTGCATTATTACCTCCACCAAGGAGCTTCTTTTTTTGCCATGGTTTGTAGGTTTATTTGTTTGTTTGTTTCTTAGCAACATAACTCAAAAAGTTATGGACGGATTTTGATGAAATTTTCAGGATATGTCTGCTGGAGGTGATCCGGATCACTGTCTGGATCCAGGAATTTTTTAAAGGATTCTTTATCATTGTGAGATAGGGCATGGTGGCACAGATTTGCATATGAGGATATTCTGTGCCATCTAGTGGAGGAAAGTACAAACACTACCTTAAAAAAAGTACAAACACTAACTTAAAAAAATAAAAAATAAAATACAAACACTACTTTAAAACCAGAGCGGACATATCCTGAAAATTTCAATCAATCAATCAAAACTTTATTTATAAAGCACTTTTCATACAAAAAAATACAACACAAAGTGCTGGACAGAATAATAAAACCATAAAAACAGAAGTGCAACACTACAACACTGACCCCCCCCACACACACACACACACGCACACACACACCCTCCTGCACAGCCATCCACCCCCCTACCCCACAGAACTGTTCATACAATAACATGCCAGGTCACAGAGAATCCATGGGATTTCATCAAAATGCGTTCATAACTTTTTGAGTTATGTTGCAAACAAACAAACAAACAAACAAACAAACAAACCCTGGCAAAAACATAACCACCTTTATGGAGGTAAAAAATTTTTTTAAAAAAGTACAAACACTACCTTGCCTACCTAGTCTGCACTATCCGAGTCCTTTTCTAGTTAGTAAATTGAATTCAGGAAAATATCTGATTTTCTCTTAAAAATGCGAAATACCAAGCATAATATTAGAATAAATAGTGATAAACCACATAAAAAAGGTTAAAAATAGAGAAAACTTCATTTGGGAGAAGCCACACACAATAGTAACAGTGGGTTTTTATGGAGTAAAGTCTCATCCCACTGCTCATTGAACATCAATTAAATATAAAAAGTATGACCTGGTTTTCCACTGGTGTAACTACAGATGAATACAATACAGATGCAATGAATAAAGCATAAACTTAAGGAAGTGAAGTAAGAAAATGTAAACTTTATTGCAACTTTGTCGTTCTAAATTCTCTGATTTACAGAAGAGGAAAAAAAACCACTTGTAATGGCACAGTCATCGTAATATGTACATTGCGAACACTGCAATAATCCAGACGCTTGTGTCGTCCAGATTTAAGTGGCAGAGTGGCACGTTAAGGCACATGGCATCGTGTTTTGCTCAGTCCGTAGAGGGAAGGAATAATACATCAAAGCTCTAGTTTTTTTGTTTTTTTTTTCTTCTGCAACTTAACATACCACAGCACTCCATGAAAGCAATGGGAAATCACAGTTTGTCCGTTGTACATTCAACTCTAGGAGAGATTAAGACGTTGATGTGTTCACAATTTACCGTGTCGCACTAAGACATTTAGTGATTTTATAAGCATCAGTAAACCTGAGTGTATGAATCGATACAGTAAACTTATTAGATCAAAGTTACACAGTCAATTTAGTGGTAAAGCCTTCACTAGGTGATAATACGGTTCCAGAGTCTGTATTATTACTACTTAAGATTGTCTTGTGGAGAACAAATTAGTACTGCCCTGCCACAGCGCAATGTCATCTACCTAACTGTATCTAAGTTAATCATAACAAGAGAAAATCTGAACTTATTTACATCGGATTCACTTATTTTAGTCAGTTCAAACAAATGAGGAATACTATGACATAACTAATGCGACTGTAGTAGATGGAGTATGATCAGTTACTGTATATACGTGATGACTGTTGCATCTGGTAAATCTAACACGGTTGCAATAGACATTTCTTACATACGAAAGCATCATTTCAAAATAAAAATAACAATTTTTTTGGAGGGTGTGTGTGTGTGTGTGTGTGTGTGTGTGTGTGTGTGTGTGTGTAAAGAACTCCCCTCTCCCAACGTCGTCCATTTCACATCTCCTTTTCACCTCTGTTGTGTTGTCAAAAAGGTTTTATCCAGCGCTTCAGGCTTTCAACAAGCATATCAACATCAGACATCAGAGTTAGTAAAAAACAAAAACAAAAAAAAAAATAAGAGCAGCCCATGTAAAGCACTTACAGCAGGTTACAAAGAGGGTAAAACCTAGTGGATACATTTAATAAAGCCAGAATTTACAATGATAGTGGCTTGGCCTCAAGTTCATCTGGCCTACAGTACTAAGGGACATTCAGGCGTGTCCAACAGAGTGGTATGTTAAAAATAAAGTCAAACTAGTCTAAGAATAAGTGCTATGGGGTATAAGATTGTTGCGTCTGTTGACTCGGTAAGTAGTGAAAAACAGTAACTTGAGGTACATTCATAAAACATCAGCCTTTTGGCCTGATAAGTTCAAGTAAAAGCCTTTCCGATAAGTGAGCAAGACATATGGTACCAATGTGCATCGGTCTTCATGAGCTACTTTCCTCCCAATAAGCGTTTCCTTCCATTAAGCACTTTCAGCCTAGCTTCCTTTGTCCTTCTTCATTTGGTCTTGTTGAGAGTTTCAGATTTGTTTTAAGCAAACAAGGGGCTTGCTTTGTTCCTCCTTGTCAAGAGAGCCAGCAGCAAAAAAAAAAAAAAAATTAAATTAAAGACTGTAGAAATGCAGTATGTAAGCCCACAGATTTCTCTGGAACTTACATACACGGAAGCAGAACAAATCAAAAAGTCCGGAAAGAAGAAGAAAAAAATGTCACAAAGAAAAAAAAAAAACACATTAATTTTGAACTGTAAAGTGCAAGTATAAAAAAAATCTTTCTACATATCGTCTCAAGACAGGGTCTCAAGACTGGGTCATGGTCTTTAGTGGAAAAGTGCAGGTTGAAAACAGCACAAGTATTAAAAAAAAAAAAAAAAAAGAATTAGGTTCAGAACAGTAACAGGATAAGTCAGACGATGGATTATATGACTCAGCTTTTCCGTAAGAAAACTGCCACCTCCTCCAAGGCCACGGGGTAGTCCTGTAGGAACGTCCCCCCATCGAACACCTGCGCTTTCAGACTGTCCTGCCACTGGAAGCCCCCGTCGGGTAAATAAATATCCCTCTGCACTGCCCCCTTCTCCACCACTGGTGCCACCAGGACCTGGAAACAGGCGACAACACGTACACGGGCATTAGTTCGGTTAAAACAAATTCAGATGTCATGAAGATCGCACGCTTAATTAGCAAGACATCGAGTTACAGCTGAGGGTCGAGAGGAGGAACCCAATCCCATCCCCCCACCCCCCACCCCATCGGGAAGCCATGAACTCACCTCGTCTCCGATGAGGAACTGATCATCGATGGTGAAGGTCATGGGGTCGTTGGGACTGAGCCACCACATCGGCCGATAGATGGGATATCCCGTCAGCTGCCACTCCTCTGCATACTTTTCTATCAGGGGGACCACAGTTTTCTGGTGCCGGGCGATGTAGGTCCGAGTTAAGTTTAACACCTACGTCAAAAAACCAAAGAATAGTTAAAAGAGCAGTAATCACAGTTTGACCAGCTCTGAAGGGGAGGCAAGGGGTTCTGTTTTTGGCTCGATTCGTGTGTTAGTTGACCTTATAACAGCAAAACTCTTGGTTGAATTCACACCAGACTGGGTTCGGAGATGTCCACTGACCCAGAATAGATGTCATTACATTTTGGGAACAGTAGGTCAAAGTTTACATTTTTTAATGAATTTTTAAAATCTTTTTTTCCCCCCATTTACTTACAGTAGATTACATTTCAAATGTATGTAGCAGCAAAACCACTGGGTGAATTCATGCCAAATTTGGCTTATAGATTGACAATGACCCAGAATAGATGTGGTTACATTTTGGAAAAAATAAGTCAAAGTTCAAATTTTAATGAATTTTTAAAAAACTTTTTTCCCCCCATTTACTTACAATAGGTGAAATATCAAATGTCTGTAGTAGCAAATCTACTCGGTGAATTCATACCAAATTTGGTTTACAGATTGCCAGTGACCCAGAATAGATGTCATTACATTTGGGGAAAATTCAGTCAAAATTCAAATTTTCAACAATTTTTTTTCTAAATATTTTCATTCTCATTAACTTACAATGGGTGAAATTTCACATGTCTGTAGCAGCACAACTATTGGGTGAATTCATACCAAATTGGATTTATAGATTGCCAGTGACCTAGAATAGATGTGGTTGCATTTTGGAAAAAAAAAAAATCAAAGTTAAAATTTTCATGAATTTTTAAAAATCTTTTTTTTTTCTCCCATTTACTTGCGAAATGTCAAATGTGTATAAAAACATCAATTTTGTTTAAATTTACTTCAAACTTGGCACATATATAGAGGCAGTTGATATGATGACATTAGCACAACATAGACATGATGACATCAGCTGGATCGATGCCAAAATAAGCTACAATATGTGCGAGGGGCGGGGTTTGTTGTGCCTGGCACCAGTTGTTTCATGTAGTTTTTCAGTTTGATGCTTGAGTTCAGTTTATAAGATAAGATAACATAACATAACAGAGATTTGGTTCACATATCAGCAAGATAAACCCAACATATAAAAAAAAACAGAACAAAAACAACCAACATATTTAACATTCATGTGAAAACCTATCATACGATGCAGTGTTCATACGATCGTTCTTTGGTTTAGGAGTGAGATGGAATATGGCACAAAAGACTTTTTCTATTTGTTCGTCCTGCAGCGGGACACTCTGAAGCGTCTCCCAGAAGACAGGAGTTCATATTCTCCATTCAGCACATGTGAGCTTGTTTATCAGTGAATGTGTAGTTATAGTTTTATTCTGCACAAAGTCTTTATTTTTATTCTTTTAGTATTCGAATCAGGTTTTGAAGGTAATAATAGCATTGATTTACAGAAATAATGTATGTTCTCAAATATGATTTAACCTGGTGGTATTAAACATACAGCTCATAGGCAGTAGCCAAAAGATAGATAGATAGATAGATAGATAGATAGATAGATAGATAGATAGATAGATAGATAGATAGATAGATAGATAGATAATTGTATTTTTCCCACAAAGTGCAATTCAGTTAACAGTCCAGAAATGAAGAAGTAAATCATAATACAATATGTAAAACACATAACCCAGATATCGAGCATGTCATTCATCATGTATACTGTTAGTGTGAGCAGCTTAATGTGGTCGTTCAGGCACAAAATTACACTGAAGATAATAACAATCAGAGCTGTTAGGATCATCTCAGTTCAGGGGCCACATAAAACCAAGTAGTCTCAAATGGGTCGGACCAGTAAAACAAAAAACACTGACAACTCTACTTTTCTCTCTTTGTTTTCGTGCAAAAAAATCAAATTGCATTAAATTATTTGCATTAACTAACTATCCCGTCACAAAAAAAAAGAAAAACCTGCACATCATGAAAGAAAAGAAAGCACGTACAATTTGAATAATATTGTAATGCACATGTGTAACTTACACTTATTTTTTTATCAAGAAATGTCAGGTTGTTCATGTCATTCACATTGACTTAAAGAATAGTTTGTAGATGTAAATATTTTCATGATGTAATTTTACTCTATTGTATGCAATTCTTGAGCTAAAAGGAGTTTGACACAACTGATTGAACCCTTTCTGGAGACTTCCAAATGAATTTTTCACGCCACTCTACTTTTCCAAAGTGATTTATTATTGTTGTTGTTGTTGTTGTTGTTGTTGTTGTTGTTGTTGTTGTTATTATTTTACCCATTGCTTTGTACCACTATGAGCTTTTACTGTGTGTGTTTAAATAAAAAAAATTAATTACAAAAAAATAAATAAATAAATAAAATCCAGTATTTTCATATCCTCTTGGCTACCAGGGAAAAAAAATCACACCGCATTTTTTTTTTTTTTTTTTAATTCCCCCCTCTTTGTAAGGTAAAGCCCCACCCCTTTACATTTGGTATCATTGAAGAGCCCTAGATGTCCTCTGTAGAGAGCAAAAGGAGTTAATGCAGTTGTGTGCTGGGAGGGGGGTCAGGTTTACAGATGTCCTCCACAGAGGACAAATTTGAATTACTGATAGTCAGGAGGATATATTTAATTTACTGATCATATAGATGTTCATAAAAGCTCAAAAAGTTTATTATATCAAAAATGGAGAAAACAAACAAAAAAAAAATTGGCTTTTTCTGCAAAACATATTAATTTAATGTAAAAACCAGCATCTACAACCATCTGCCATTTGTCAAACTCCATGGGTTTTATGGGTGAATCTTTACTCAAGATGACATATTTCTAGGTTCGCTCCGGAGCCTCTGAACGTCCAAATGGGTCGTATCTTAGGGTGACCATATTTTGACGTCTGAAAAAGAAGACACTCGGCTCAGCCTCAAGATACTTCAATGATATTTGAAGTTTACTGAAAGATGCCATGTGCCTTATAACCAGTACTCGAGTTGTAAAAAAAACAAAAAAAAAAAAATGGAGGCACTAATTGGTCCCGTGAAAAACAATAAAACCAGACATTTTCATGAATTCATAAAACACCCCGGACAGGCTGTAAAAAGTGGACATTTCCAGGCAAAACAGGACGTATGGTCACCCTATCATATCTGATTACAGTGAAACTGCATTTTACCTGAATTATTTAAATATTTTGATAGGATTAGTAATTCCAGAGTTATTTAACATTTAATGCCAGTAGATGCTTTAGGAAACTGTTAAAGCTCCCGTTTTATGCAGTGCAATTTTACTCCTTTAGCACCTTTAATATTACTTGGTTAAACCAGTACTTAAAATATATTTGTGATGTTTTTATATTTATGTCAGTTTAACAAAATGATGCTTTCACTCCTAATTTGTGAACTCTCTGAAAGGCTTCATCCAAAACCTTTTATGTCTTTTACTAATATCCTTCTAAAGATATTTTGAAGAAATCTAGCGTGAATGAGAATTTGAAACCAACAAAAAAAAAAAGAAAAAAAAAAAGTTCTTTCCTAAACTAAATCATCTGCCACAAGGATTTCAGTACAAGAATAACACAAACAGTGAGGTCTGTTGAAGACGTCGGTGCCATCTCTACACCAGACGTGCAGATAGAAGTTAAGAGCAGCTCCGTGTTGACTTAGCGGTCTAACGCCGTCCAAGTCTTTCTCCTGTCTCCTTCTGACCAAACTGCTTCAGCATTCCTGGAAGGGTCACATCCTCCGCAGTGTCCCATGGCAAAAACAAAACCTGACCACATCTATAAAAAATGTATTTTTATGAGTTGGGATTGAGAACATTTGTAGGAATGAGCTTGAAGTCACAGCCTGGGTTTGAGTGGATCCCTCTCTAATTGAGAAGCCAGGCATGTATGTGGGTTTGAGGTTTTATTTGCTATTCGATTCCGATGCAGTCATTGCTGCGACCTGTCTACGACTGACCCAAGTCCCACACACTGTGGAAACCAAGGTGCGCTCCACTTCAACTGCAGTAAAATAACTAAAACAGAAGGCCTTATCATGTGTAATTCAGCAGCCTTCTCTCCTCATAATGTCTTCTCAGTCTCACTTCATCTGAGTTTATAAGTTGAAGGCCTTTGCGAGAGACCAAAATGGAAAACATCACTGCTGACAAATGTCTAGCTGCCCAAAAAGCCTATTTTTATCTTTGTCACGCAACACAAGTCATAACCAATATATTTTGCTGCCTCAGTCGTCTCCTTCTGGAAAAAAAACCGGAGTCGATCACTCCCACTCTGTCACACTTGTCAATTACTCATGGAAATCTTAATTGCCACAATAAAGTATTTTTCCAAGACTTGTCCTCAAATTCATTATCATTCCTGCTCAAGTGGCTCTTGACGTTGTAGCCGAGAACGAGCCTGAGCCATAAATCTAGACGAGGGGATTGTAATTCAGAACAGATGGACTCTTAACCACAGGTGATGTCGGGAGGGGGGCAAGCAATCGCTCCTATTGAGGGAGGAAGTGAAGGGGCGAAGGAAGGAAGGAAGGGGGGGGTAGCCCTCATAACTCTGGAGAAACAGCAAGTGGAACCTGAGCCCGGCTCCCTCATTGTCAATAGTGTAGATATCTGTCACTGTAGTCTCGCAGACCACAGGCGTTGCTTATTTCTCTCATTTGTGCTGGATAGTACATAACTGATTTCCAGCAGAGACAGGCAGGAAGGAGTGCCGGCCCCCCCGCCAGGTCTGCGTTTTGATAGAGCGGCGGTCAGTCGGCCCTCACGCCTCTCTGAAAACACAGCGTCTAGCTCAGTGACACGGTGGGAACTTCTTAGCGCTGACCTGCAGAGCTGAGGAGGGGCTGCTGTGTCAATAAACTCCCACCCCTCTGCCTCTTTCCTTACACAGTCTCCCAGCGCCAAGTGCGTCTCTGTCACTTTTATTGGATATAATCAGAGATGTATAGTAACAAAGTGGAACCACTTAAGTACTAAAATGCAGTATCTGTACTTTTTTGGAGTATTATTTTTACTCCTACTCCTTAATCCTTTTACTCTGATACATTTTTCATGTGCTGAATGGTTCCTGGTTCCTATTCTATAAATGTTCTGATCAGAC
>JAQQZY010000024.1:8516362-8528676 GCA_030068375.1 Ostorhinchus rueppellii | reverse complement strand
CCGGGTAACATAGCTCCTGGGATCATTCGGGCACTCAAACTCCCCCACCACGATAAGGTGGCAGTTCAAGGGGGAGTGCCACCATGCCCTATCTCGCAATGATAAAATATCATTTAAAAAATTCCTGGATCCAGACGGTGATCCGGGTTGCCTCCCAAATTTAATCATCTCTTCCTTGACCTCAGTGTGGACATATCCTGAAAATTTCATCAAAATCTGTCCATAACTTTTTGAGTTATGTTGCTAACAAACAAACAAACCCTGGCAAAAACATAACCTCCTGGTGGAGGTAATTACTTTAGATGTGAGGGGTGGAGTTTGTTGTGCCTGGTACCACTTGTTTATTAGTTTCTTTGGTAGTGACAATGGACTTAAATGAACATCTGTATTGCCCAATATTAAATAGAAATATACCAGATCATAAAGAAATGCAATCATCAGTCCACGTCAGCCCACTCCTTGGTGACCACTGACACCATGCCACAGCTGAGTGGACCCCACCTAGCCCACATGGAGTAAACTCCACCATGACAGGTGCAGCCAACCCCGCTGGGAAAGACATCTCCAGGCTTCCCCCTCCACGGCCACAGGGAACGGACCACAACCAGGTAGGGGGTAATCTGTGAGCTGAACAGAGCCTGGGTGGTGGACTGGATACCCAGGTGCCCATGTCACATCCCAAATGAGGACACTCCAGATGTTTGGGAAGAGCTTGGCATGGCACCTGAGATCTGCCAGTGATAATATTATGGTACGTTGGATAAACACTGGTGATGAGTTGAGTGGATGTATCTGCCACTGTCTTTAATGGAGAACAGGAAGTGTTTGCTCCTCGGGGCCAGTTGTATTTCCTTTTATCAGACAACATCTTACTGTTGACAGATTTAATACAGCCACAAACAGCATCGCAAACCAGCTTTGTCGATGTTTAGATGGACTTAAAGAATTAAAAGAAACCGAAAAACACACAGCACCTGCTGGGCTGTCTGTGGGCACAGCGGCCATCTTGCTGTGCCCACATCAGTGTGTGATGACAGACAAAACCAGAGAGACCGTGTCCCTCAGGAGCAGAGTTAATCACCTATCACCTCCAACCAGATTTGACATACAACTCACAAACACGGTGTCAAAGTTACTCATTCTGTTTGTTTACTTGAGCTGTCCCCTGGGCTGGACTCAAGCTCATCACCGCAGTGACACAACAGGCATGGACTGACAATCTGGCAGGTTGAATTTCACTAACTCTCACAGAGCAGTATCAAGAATAGGAGCATTTTCATTACTGGTTTACAATAAACAGTGGGAATACAATCCAAGTTGGAACTTCTCTGCACAGTTCAGGCTAAAAGTTTCTATTTGCTCTTAGTCTTAAGGGCATAAATACTTTTCCCTCACACCCACGTCTGTCCGACAGTATATTCTGTTTGTGTTTTACAGTGGCGCTTTAACACCAAAACTGAATTGGATCCAGAAATGACTGGACTCAGATTTGCTTTTTATACAATGTACTGATCTATATTTACATCCAGTCCAATGGGAGCGTACATCTAAACCCAAACACGCAATGACTCAGCATTCAGATTCTGCCTTTTTACTTTAAATGCTAATAATTTAAGTCCAGTCAAAAATAGAATTTGCATTAAGTGTCCCATAAACTTGGAAAGCACAGTCGTGATTCTGTACCAAGACACCAGATGGACGAATTCTATTCTATTAATGGATCTATCAAAAACGACATCCATAAAAAAAAAAAAAAATATTGAAATAAATACACTAAAGCCGATCAGAGGATTAAATGTCTTTATTCGTGCTCATTCTTAAGATACTGAAAATTGTGTTTCCCCTTGCTTTAAAGGTAAATTGTAATCTAAGTTGTGGATTATAGTTCTATCCATCATGCAACACTTGATTTCTGTGCAAAAAAAAAATAAAATTAAAAGTTACTCTGATTCCAACAATTCAGGAATAATAATAATAATAATAATAATAATAATAATAATAATAATAATAATAATAATAAAAAAGCTCTTTCTTAGAATAAGTGAGAGCAACGCTGTCACATAAAACATTGCACTGAATGACAGTGATTGTGGGTGTTTGTCTGGTAAAATCCGCCGCATGTGTTGTGCTGCTACTCTTTTTGTTGATCCAGGCGACACTCTTGTTAGTTTGCGTACTATTGGCTGTAAACACTGAAGGAGAATTCTGAACTGAACATCATATCTCCTTCTCCATCTGTCTCTTTAGTCCAGCGTTGGCTTGTTTTTGTCAAGCAGCTTGCCGTCTTCCCACTTGTTAAATTGCCTGCACCTTTCTTTGTATCTTCGCTGAGATACGTTTCAGTAATGCTTGTCAGGTAACGGAGGTAGGTTTCTCTGTCATGTTTGTGCTGCTTTTGGGTTTCCTTTCTCATGCAGGAAACCTTTTGTTCTCTAGATGAATTGCATCCTTAACGCTCTGCATATGCTCATTCCACTTGGTCGCCATGTGTTTTATATCCCCCTCTTTCAGTGGGTTTTTTTATGGTCACTGCTCCTATATTTAGTCAGAATCTGTCTCTCTGTTTTATTTCTGACAGAATGGGCATACAAAGTAAACTGCTAATCTTTTTTTTAGGACTAAGGTCTTTAGGACTTTAGCGGTGACGTCCGTGTTATATTGTTATATTGTCATATTTTCCTGATTTGTTGATTTAGTTCTTTATTTTTTTTTCTCCTCCAATCCTTACCCGATCCCTCGTATCACATCCGTACCTTCACACCCCTCCTTGAACTCATCTCTTCCTTTATTCGCTCTGTTGCCTCTCGCCACCTCATCTCTCCCTCTCACCCTCCGTCCGCCAGTGTCTCTGAAGAAATGTCCCTCATAATCTCTTCTTTTTTTTTCTTCAGCTTTACTCACACTCGCCCCCTCGAGCAGGTTGAGTCAGGTGTGACATCTCTGGTCTAACTTAAATATCACACACACACACACACATAGAAATATACACAAACTGAAATTTCAGCACCACATGACACACAGTCACCCTCAGTCACTTCCAGATGTGGATGGGTTGCCATATCTGTCAGGGTCCTGCTCTTACATGGGCCCTGGGATGGAACTTGTACATGTGAGCGTACTGTACATGTGCACTTGTGTTTGTGCATGTGCTGTTGTTTGTGAGACACTTTCAGATCTCTGCTGTGTTCAGACATCATACATCCTGTCAGTCTGAGTAAGTATGTTGTTGAGATTCACACACCCACATAGTCAGTGTGTATGTAATGTATAATGTCACAGCAACAGAGTAATTACATTCACTTAGACTATACTGTACATTAACCCATAAAGACCCAGTGCTATCTTTGTGGCAGCTTAAATGAATTATAACCTTTTTTTTAGTGATTTCTCACCTTTTATTACAGTATTATCCTCTATATTTTGGGTTTTCTGTCACGTCTGAACACAGAAACAGATGAACCCAATTGCAAGAATAGATCAGAGGTCAACAAAAAGATGTTTATTGATACAGTAAACACAGAATAATGAACAGTTCTTCTGAGTCCAATGAGGAGATCTGCGTTCGGTGGTCAGGGATGGTCCGGGGATCAAAACCAGGTAGACTGCAAACTCTTAATCAGAAAACAACAGGCAATTGTCAATATCAGGCAGATCAGATCAGCAAAGGTACCAAAAGGGGCTAAGCACAAGGCAGAGTACGGGTAAACCATCCAATGAAGCAATGGCACAAAGGGGGTCAGACAGGCTCAGGAAATCCAACGACGAGGAAAACAGGTCATAACAGGTGGTCACAAGAAGTTGAAACAAGGCGGGTAAGTCACACTAAGGAGTAGAGACGAACTGGCAATTTAATTTTCTCCCTCTCGAGACTATTTTGTGCTGTATTCTTGGTTGATTTTTGGTTGTTCATGCACACTCTGCCTCTCCCTTGTTACAATTAGTTCTCTAACCTTAGATTTAAAAAAAAAAGAAAAGAAAAAGAAAAGACTGAATTGCAGAGGAAACTATTACTTTTCTATGTATATGACGTGATGTCTGCCTTTCAGAACTGAAAAATAAAGAATTTAAGAAAAAAAAGGTTGATAGAAAATGACAAGGATTGAAAAAGACATCTTGGAGTTCATAGCTATAGCGCTATTTACACTCAACCCTGTCATGCATGATTTATGAGAACCTTTATCAAGATTTTTTTTTTAATCCAAGTGTTTTTATTCCTCTTTAAGCAAGAAAAAAATATGATATTTTTTTAAAAAATGAACCTATTTTTCATTCATTCACTCAGATAGACACCATGCATTTAACTTTTAAAGCAAAAAAACCCAAAAAAACATGTATTTACAGATATGCTGTATAAAAACTATGGATACATCCATTTTCAATGCTGGTAATTGGATGTGTTCTCCTTTTTTTTTTTTTTTAACATATTCTAATACTAGTTATTTCTCATTTCATGGAGATGATATGCAAAAAACAAAACAAAACATTTTTGTTAAAAGAACAGTGTAATAACAATCAGCATTTGTTTGACACTCAAACATGTTGCTGCAGATCAGGTTTGTCAAGAACAGCAAAGTTACTGTAATGGTGTAAATGTCAGTGTATGGGATGCATAACTGTGTTATCTGATATGGAACTAAAACAACATCAATGGAAAGGTAAGAGAACAGCTGAAGAATAACGCTCCACAGTAGTGACCACTATGCATGAAAACAAACACACACACAATTTGCAACATATTACTTAGTGTTAATCATTATTAAAATGAGATAATCCGATTACATCCGCTGGTTAGAATAACTGTGAACTCAAAGAAACATACAGTGCATATGTTAAAAATCCCTTCATTGACCCTTCAACTATAAATGCAGGATCTTTAGCCAGATCTGAGTCTGAGTCAGGTGGATCCATACGCTCAACATATAAGTTGTACTTGTATCATGGTAACATAAGTGAAAAAAATCTTATTATATACGTACACCCACCTGGGTATATTATTGTCCATACATGTGTGTGTTGGTAGTCACATGGGCTGTTCCATCTCAGGTCTGTATAGTCCTACACACATGTGTGGAAATAGCAACTGCCAAAAAGGAAAGAAAAAGTTATATTATCAGCAGGATACTATGTATACAGACACGCTGACGTTCCAGTTCTAGGGAAGAAGAAGCTTCAAAAAAATGTACAAACATGCCTGGACTGATGAGGAACCTGGATTATTTCCCCAGTTTCATCCATGAATAGAATCACCGCCATTTCAGATGAAAAACTGCAAAGGAATTTACACAAACAGGGATTTTTTTTTTTTTACCCCTCAGCCAGAAATGGCCAAAGGGGTATTGTCATCATTGTGTCGTCTGTCCGTCCATCTGTCCATTCAATGACATAATCACATTATCTGAAAAATATGTGGAGCAGAAGCTAAATGAAAACAGATGACCTTTAGCTACTTTTTCAAGGTCAAATGGCCTTGTACAGTTATAATATCAGAGTAATTTCAAATATAAATATGTATGTAATAAGTTTAACACAAAGATGATCTAATGTAAACAACAACAACAACAACAACAACAATAATAATAATAATAATAATAATAATAATAATAATAATAATAATAATAATAATAATAATAATGTAATGCACTTTGGGTGTCTAGAAAAGCACTTTATTATTATTATTATTATTATTATTATTATTATTATTATTATTATTATTATTATTATTATTATTATTGATCCATCATTCATTCACTCTCACATTCCTTCTCTAAAACTACACAGTTTAGTTCGAATATTGTCCTTGAACACTACTCTTTTCATTGTATACATTCCTTATGTTTCATATGATGTTTACGTGATATATGTTTAGTTACCATCCTGTCTTTAATCTGGCCATTCGTGCTGTTGCTGATCTTCGCTCGTAAAAGACACTTTTATCTCAATGAGTGTTTCCCAGTTAAATAAAGGTTAAATGAAAATAAGATAGACGATACTGTGCATGTAAACATAGTGAGTGTGTTAAAGAGGGAATAAGTAACATTATATAAGTTTTAGAAAACGGCGAATTTAAGTGTTTCATAGTTAATGGGCGAATAAATGTCATAATATCATTTCATATTGAAATAAATACCTGTGCGTGAACCATCTTTATTTAATCTGTAGTTTTAAAAGTGTTTCCTTTAGATTTCAGAAATATTTGTCATTTGCCATAAATAATAATTGTAACTCATGACTCATAAATTCAGAAGTTCAGATCTGCACTGTTTCTTTTAAGCTTAAAGTTTTTATCTGTTTCATCTATTTATGTTTTTTTAAATTTTTATTTATTTATTTATTTATTTATTTTAATCTCATGCCTCTACTTTGTATTGCTTCCCTGCTATAATGTGTTTAATGTTTTAAGTAAAGTTTTGAATTATCTTGTACATGAAAGGTGTTATATAAATAAACCTGCTTTAACTAACTGGGTTCTACAGCTCTACAACAAAGAAAATAACCTATAAACTGACAAGAAATATTGATTTGACATTTATCATGATAATTATTGACAATAACTGACATGAACATTTTTGATGTTTTTTTTTTTTAATGAATGACGTAGCCTACACAGTAAAACATGCAGTGTCAATATTTCGCAGTCAAACTATTTAGAGTATTTATAGCTCTATGGAGAGTAAACCAGCTCTAACAGTAGAGTTAAAAGTCAGTGTAAAGTTCTGCACAAATGCAGTGTCAAATTCAACTCTACAGAGTGATGATTAGTGCCAGTCTGCTGCAATACATTGTGGGTACTGGACATTTTTCCATTTATGTTCTATTTTATGTGCAGGGGCTCAAGGGGGTTTAGTGTTAATGTTTATTTAGGTTCATTTGTCTGTTATACAACATTTATTGTCCTTTTTTATGTTTTTTTTTTTTTATTTGTTATAAATGTGACACTATTAGTCAAACCTGTAGCAGAACAAAACCAAAGCTGACTGTAACCATGAAGCTTTTATTGTGTTACAAGTGGGAAGGACTTTACTCTACCAAAATAAAAGCATGTTCTAGAGCGATTAGAACCCATAGAGCAAACTTATGTCCTTCTCGACCCCATCTTAGAGACCTCTGCAACTCTACACAGTTTCAATGTTAGCATACGGTGTAAACTAATGAAGAAAATAACACTGCAGAGAAATAAATAAAACATTATAGAGTCATTTTATAACTAAATGTAGAGTACAAATAGCTCTATAAAGTGTAATCACATTACTCTACCAGTGTGAAAGCATCACTGTTAAATATTTTTTACACATTTCATTGTTAAATTTGACACTGAATTGAGTAGAATCAACTGAAAATTTGATACTGGACATAGAGTAAATTTTACTCTAATTTTGAGTGGGACCAAATGTTATCTGTAACAGAGTTAAATTCAACTCTCTAAGAGTTAAGTTGACACTGTTATTTTACTGTGTATAATATAATATAGGCATTCTACAAGCTGCAGGTGTGATGTGACACACTTTTGTTGTCCTTATGATGTATGTTCATTTTTTGTACTCTGAGAATAAAAAATATAAAAAATATAAAAAATAGAAATTTCCTTTTTTTTTCTCTTTCCCTTTACATGGAAATCAGAGTATATCAGATGTGATTGTTTGCGAGGTGTGTACTATCATAGAATCACTGTACCATGATCAATCACTGACATATTGACATATTACAGTATATCAATAAGGACTGAGACAATGCATGTGTGTGTGGGGGTTAAAAATAGAGCGTGAAAGTGTGTTTGAGTGTCTAAAAAAATGAAAACTGTATACCCGGTCCTCTCCGCTGACCCAAGGTGGTGTGTGGAAGCTGATGACAGGGAGAAAGGCTACAATTTCCAGCCAACGGATGAACAACTCCTCATCTGTGACCAGGTCTCCAGACAGAGATCCACCTGTAGAAGAGGAAACACACAGCCAAAGACATTTAACACACGTTAACAGACAAGAGGCTGATATTCACTGTATTCTTGTTCAGTTTTCACGCTACCCATTTGTGATGAATATGGGGAATATGGGCATAAAATCAACGGACTTAACGCGTTTGATAACTGACTGTTTTCTCTACATCAAAGTGAATAGTTGTATCTCAGACGTCTGCTGAGATCTGCTGTCAAGAATCTGGAATATTTGGATGTTTCATCTCACTGACAAATAGTTCTAACATGGTTTTGTCTGTTTTAGTGTTTCCTGTTACACTCTGCTGTTTGTTTTTTTTGTATTTCTATATCAAGTTAACCCATAAAGACTCAATGCTTCTTTGTGGCAGTTCTTAAATTAATTTTCCACACTGTTTAACCTTTAAGTGATTTATCATCATTAATTATAATATTATCCTCTGTATTTTGGTTTTTACTAGTGTAAACCAGGTATTTTCCTATATTTAATGTACTGATCATGTAGATGTTCATCAAAGCTCAGATTAAAGTAGGGGGTTATTATATCACAAACAGAGAAAAATGAAGAAAATGTGACTTTTTCAGCAAAGATATCAATAATTGAACACAAAAACAAGGATTTCCATCCCCAAGTTTCTTTTCCATTGACCCTCAAATTGCGCAAATATAACGTGCATAAAAATGTACCTAATGTAAAAATGACAATTTCCCCAAAACTCTTGTTTTTTGATGAAAAGATTTTACACTTACAAAAGGTGTTTTTTCTTTTGTGAAATTGGTATATTGCACAAAACTGCAAAGGAAAGACCTTTTTGCACAACTAGAGTCACATGAATAAAAAACCCACATGCTGATGGATGTTACAACAAGCGAAGAAGAGTTTTAAAACAAACATGACGCGATATGTATGGACAAACCAGGAAACTCAAAGATTTTTTAATTATGTACGGGATAGAGGGGTAACAAATATTCTAGATTCAAGACAACAGATATTTACTTTCATCGCCATGTTTAAGGAATGACTTCTTATGTCATCTCACCATAATAAATTTCATATTTGTGGTTTAATGGAAAAACTGACATTATGCACTTCTGTTTGTTCAACATTTCATAAATATCAGTAAAGTTTTGCACATATGTCCAATGGGAAAGTGGTCACTAGTCAAATATCGTGAATATAACTTGCGTACAAAAATTTACTGAATGGAAAAACGACAATTTTGTCAAAATTCTCATTTTTCGATCAAAAGTTTTTGCTCTGGCAAGAGGTGTTTTTTTGGGAGTTGCAAAATTGATATATTACGCAAAGCTGCAATGGAAAGACCTTTTTTTGCCAGTAGACTCGTGAATAAAAAAACAAAAACAAATGAGGACGGACATTACAACAAGCGAAGAAGAGTTTTTAAAAGAAGCACGGTGTGGTATGTGAAGACAGACCAGGAAACCGAATAATTTTCAATT
Source organism: Ostorhinchus rueppellii (assembly GCA_030068375.1). Taxonomy (NCBI): domain Eukaryota; kingdom Metazoa; phylum Chordata; class Actinopteri; order Kurtiformes; family Apogonidae; genus Ostorhinchus; species Ostorhinchus rueppellii. The sequence continues at coordinate 8,519,288 of JAQQZY010000024.1, read as the reverse complement.
TAGTACAAGATAAAGGGTTTACCGTGTATATAATAATAATGAATATATCTGTAAATCAACACAATATTTACATTCGTTGCCATGTTTATGGAATGACTTCTTGTGTCATCTCACAATAATACATAAACAAATCATCACATTTGTGGTTTAATGGAAAAACCGACATTATGCACTTCTGTTTTTTCAACATTTAGTAAATATCGGTAAAGTTTTGCACGAGTCTAATGGAAAAGCGACTATGATCAAACTCTGGTGAATCAATGTTGTAGAAGATGACTGTGTTTCCATGGTAACTACAGAACTTCTGAACATCCAAATGGGTCATATGAAAAGATGACAAACTGCATTTTACACCAATTATTTACATTAATTGAATGGATTAGATCAGGGATGTCAAACTCATTTTAGTTCAGGGGCCACATTCAACTAAATTTGATCTGAAGTGGGCCGGACCAGTGAAATAATGACATAATAATATATAAATAAGGTCAACTCCAAACTTTTCTTAATGTTTTAAAGCGGGAAAAAAGTAAAATTAAACAATGACAATGTTTACATCTACAAACTATCCTTTAAAACAATGTGAAATAATATGAACAAACTGAAAAATTAGAGTAATTTTAACAATATTCTGTTCAGTTTATCATTTCCACAGGTTCATTATAACTTACAAATACAATAAACATTTAGTAACAGGAATAATATTGTTAAAATTGCATGTCAGGTTCTTTATATTTGTTTTTGTGAAATTATACTTTGTTTTACTGTCAATACGTGAAAATATTTACATATACTAAGAGAAAAATGTGGAGCTCTGAGTATTTCTAGGTAGTATTTGACTGATCTGACCTACTTGAGATTAAATGGGTCTGAATGTAGAAACCTGAAGTAAAATGTATGTAATGTAAAATAATATCTATTTTTGCATAATTCATTTCAGGGGCCAGATTGGACCCTTTGGCGGGCCGGATTTGGCCCCCGGGCCGCATGTTTGACACCTGTGGCTTAGAGGATGAACATGTATTAAGTAGTTTACATCAGAACATGACAGTGGCAGTGGCTGTTTGGGTTTTTATGGGTTAAATAGTGAATATGTTATGATGTAAGTGCGATTTCTAATGGTTTAGTAAGGAGGTAAGCAAAATATATGTATGATAAAGGTGACCATATAGGCTGTGGTATTACCTACTGCATCGGGAATGAGGAAGTTGTATCCCAGCAGAGCATGGTGCAGCAGGGAGGGAATGATGCCCTTCAGACCCATAGGGCTCCAGTCAGACTGCAAGGGGGTCATCCTCACAAAAACAGGCTTATGGCTGGACCTGAGACAAACATCAAACCAAATCTACAACTTAACATAAGAGCGGAGGAGACATCTTCCTGACAGCAAATGACCCATAACATCCCATATTCAATCCAATTCCAGCAGTGCTTACTGTGTCCCTGCTGTCATGATGGTAGAGTCTCCTATCCTGGTGGCCAGATCTGCCAGTAGGCTGATGTATCTGTCTCCACCCAGAGATTGCGGCGGCCTCAGCGCCTGCTCCTCAAACAGATTCCCCTCGCCCCCCTCCAACATGATGTACTCCATCCCCAAGTGGGCCTGCAGCGAGCCCACTCTGTCCAGGAACCAGCTCACCGCTCCTGGGTTTGTGATGTTCAGCTTAACACAAAACTTCCCTCGCCACTGACTCATTACAGGGATCTGAAGGATGGACGGACATCAGAAAACAGATTTGAGTTGATTTTGTTCAACATTACCGTCTTCTCTGTTGTAAATAACTCTAATTGCTAAATGCAAGGTTTCTGCTGTTGCACTGGCCATGTTCACACTGCTCTGCTTTTTATCAAACTACAAGTAGTGAATGAAAGAGGCTGGAAGGCGGATGGAAAATGTCCACTTTGGAAAAACCTACGTGTCTGGTTTGTTTTTACAGAGGGTTGCATGCTCAAATTCTGTATATCGAGTAAAAATTGATGTGTCAGAGAACTACGCATGACAAGGATGTTTTTAATTAACGAATCAAAGAGGGGAGATACTAAAACAACAACCAGAATAAAAATAAACAGTATCAAGAGGTTAAAAAGTAGAGCACTATAAACATAGCGATGTGTTTGGAGTGGTTTACAGGATGATGAATGTGCTCCACCCAGGTCTCACCAGCTGTCCCTGAGGGGCTGAGGGGAGGCTGAGCCAGTAGGCCTCACTGCCGTCCATGAGGGAGGTGTGGAACTGTGTGGTGTCCACGCCCAGGAAAGGGGACAGGGTGATGGAAATGTTAAGAAGCTTGACAAGTGGGAGGTCCCTGGTCAGTCTCTTGGACATCCCCCTTTTCCTGCTGTTGAGGTAGTCATGGTCCTGCAGAGAACAGAGAACAGTCGAACCGTCCAGTCAGCCTATTGTACAACCTATTATTACTATAAAAACAACAGAAAACAAACCGAATATCATTAGCATTCAGCGATGATCCATAAAAGTTTCATTGTGTGACATGTATTTGCATCCAGCAGTGAAGGTGCAGGTGGTAACCAAGTGGTTCCTAAAAAGCCCGAAATTAGACAAATAGTTTGAAGCGTCCAATCTGGGCTCACATTAATACATAATAAACTAGAAAAGCACTCGGAGAGCGCAGACCTCCGCCAAGATAGTGTTTGTACTTTTATTTTTTTTTAAGATAGTGTTTGTATTTTTTTTAAAGGTAGTGTTTGTACTTTTTTTTATTTTTTAAGGTAGTGTTTGTACTTTTTTTTAAGGTAGTGTTTGTACTTTTTTTAAAGGTAGTGTTTGTACTTTTTTATTTTTGAAGGTAGTGTTTGTACTTTTTTTAAAGGTAGTGTTTGTATTTTTATTTTTTAAGGTAGTGTTTGTATTTTTTTAAGGTAGTGTTTGTACTTTTTTTAAGGTAGTGTTTGTACTTTTTTTTAA
>JAQQZY010000024.1:8499875-8513541 GCA_030068375.1 Ostorhinchus rueppellii | reverse complement strand
ATGTTTAGCCCCCCCCCTCCCCCTTTTTTTTTTTTTTTTACAGTGCCCTGGGATCTGAAGGTGGAACCTCAACTAAAATGAGTTCAACACTCTTGATCGTTAATATCTTCACTTTGCAAATTCATCCCAGGGGCCAGATTGGACCTTTTGGTGAGCCAGCTTTGGCCCCCGGGCTGCATGTTTGACACCCCTGTTCTATAGTAAGAAACCCATCCTCTGTGATGGACAATCTTCTCTTCTGTTATGTGGTCAGATCCTGCTGGTGTGGGTATCACCTGCTCCTCCTAATCTCAACACACACATTTCTTCACTATCTAACAGTTACCACACAGAGCAACCTGAGATCTATTAAGAGAGTCTCTGCTTGTCCTCTCTCAGCTATATTTGTTTTTGCAATGGAATATAACCAGATATTGAGTTGAATCCACTTGACAGTGGTCCTGCTGGTTTCATTACAGAGGAGACTCTGACACTGTGGTTCCCAAACTCAGGCTCAGGACCCACAACTGGGTCACAGACCTGTTTTTATTGGGTCCACAGTTTGCAGAGTAAAATGCAAAACACAACTAAGATGAGAGTTTATTTTTGCTAAATAAAGTAGAAGAACACAAATGTAAAACTAAACTAAAAACTAGAACTAAACCAAACTAAACTAAACAATTATAAACTAAACTATTCTAAACTAAACTAAACTGAACTAAACTATTTTTTTAATCGAAACTCTCTGGGAACATTGCTCTATAATGTTCATCATCTGCATAAATATGAACCAATAATGGAAACACAAGCACCACAAGCAATAGAAGCTGTTATCTGTCATCTCTGGGAAATTCTGTCACTGTAAATATCATATTTGTAGGTAGCAGCCAAAACAAATAGTCGCACAGGTAGCGTGGTCTACTCTCTGGCAAACAGTATTTTTTTTTTTTTTTTTTTTGAGCTGTGACATTTCAGTGAACTTGTCCTCTGTCCTGCTTTCTCAGCTTGTCTGCAGCGCTCTGGTGATCCACTTAAGAAAACTCTTTCATCTCTGTCCCTGACTTGTTTTGAGCCTCGGACCAATGAACCTCTGCAGCCTCTCATCCCAGAACAATGGCCGAAGAAGAGGATCATAAGAGTGCACAGCTACAAGGAGAGACTAGTCAAGAATGAAAAAGCTGAAGGAAGACACGGTGAATAGGAGCATTTCTATGAAACATGGGAGTGATGTTTTAGGATGTATGTAGTATTGCATTTGGAGATTGAAGTTATATAGAAACACTGGCTTGATGGAAAGATGGTTTGGTGGTATAAATCATTAGAAAATCACTGTTTTTCAAAGTCAAAGTAAACTAGATTGATTTTTCACATATCCATATATATATATATATGCCCAATCCCAATTCACCTTTTGGCCCCTCCCCCTTACCCTTACCTCTCCATTTTGCAGATTCACGTGAAGGGGTAGTGTTGATTTGTGATTAGACGGAGGGGAAAGACTAAGGTGGAGGACTATATAACCCTCGAAATGGAGATTTTTCGGGACCACACTACAAACAGAGGGGTAGGAGAAATTTCCCATAATTCTGTTCGAATCATTGGCAAGATGAAGGCAAACACAGCCAAAAAGTGCAGCAGTGTGATGAATGAAACACAAAAAAATGTATGTGTTTTCTTCATAAACAATTTAATCATTTAATCATTAATCATAAAACTTTTCTTTTTTTTGTGTGTGCAAACATTCTATTTCAGTGGGTACAATGGGATTGTGAAGAAGCAATATGGTAAAAAATGTTCCAAAAAAACATCTCCCACCATACCTTTAATAGTTGATAGCCATAAAAAGATAAACGAAGCCCATGCAGCAGAGACGGTTACAGCTGTAGATATCATGATAAATACTTTCGGAAACAAAGCTGTTGCATCTATTTATAGCGGCATCGATGACTGGAAGGAAACTTCATGTACTTTATGAACTTTCCTTTGGCAAAGCAAATTTGTTTACCACCAAAAGGCAGCCAGATTACCACTGCTGTCAGAATGCTGGACAAGACAAGTTAAAAAAAAAAAAAAAAAAAAAAGAATGCTTTCGGAAACAAAGTTGTTGCATGTGTTTATAGCTGCATCAATGACTGCTGAGGACATAACAGGCCTGGAAGGGTTGTCCCACTTCATAGGACAATGTTTCAACACCTAACCCTTGCAGCTCCATTTCAAGGGGTATCCATTTCAAGTGCAAGGGCCAAGGGGTAAGACTAACAGGGAGGGCTAAGGGGTGAATTGGGATTGGACCTTAGACAAAGTATTAAATGTAGAATTCAGTAGATTATTAGTTGTCTATGTCTTCTTGATAATGAAACCTAAAATTTAACTAAAGGAAGCAAATAAAGATGCTTCATTCATTATCTGAACCTGCTAGGGTTGAGGGGGGTGACTGAAGCCTATCCCAGCTACCTATGGACGAAAGAGGGGATCACCCTGGACGCGTCACCAGTTTACCTCAGAGCTAAACAACCAATCACTATCACATTCACACCTATGGACAATTTAGATTAACCAGTTAACCAATCAGTGCATGTCTTTGAATGGTGGGAGGAAGCCATAGTACCCAGAAAGAACATACAAACTCCACACAGAAAGGTCCCACCCTCATCGACTGGTGTCAGAATCGAACCCAGGACCATTTGGTGTGAGGAACAAGTACTATCGACTGCACCACCCACCCATAACACCCAGCAAACAGACAGCTGGGGATTTAGCAGCTGGGGAACCAGTTTGCCGCTGCTTCCATTCCAACTGGCCTCTACTTAGCCTAGATTAGGCAACTATTCATCCGAAATGGGATGGATCTGGTGTGGTTCATTACATCTGTGACCACTGCCAGTCCAGCATTCACTTTTGTCTGTGAGTGTCGCTCTGCTTGGCTGTAGATATTCCATTTGCATCAAAAGAGATGTCGATCTGAACCTGCTGAGAACAACCGGTGTAAATCAAAAGGGAACAAAGAGGATCCAGACTAATTTCAGTTTGGTTCCTCTCTGTTCACTTAAGATTTTCAGACTACTTCTCAAATGACAATTAGTCTGCAAGATTTAGGGAGATTTAAGAGGATAAAACGAGAGAAGTGGAGCACAGTATTCATGATGATACATCCATGAAAATAAGTCTTGTGCTGTCAGTTCCTCCATTACTTGTTAATTGTTTATAGCTGCATTGGGGTGGTTCTTCTTCCTGTTCTTCTTTGTGATGTTTTATGGAAGGTTGCAAATAGTTTTGATGAGCAATAACCCCTTAACACGTGAATCAATTTCCAATTGTGGAAAAAAAAAATTTGACTTGCGTTTTTTCTTTCAAGTAGATAGTATTTTGGTTGCATTTTGGAGTGCGGTGGGGGGGTGTGGATGTAAATTTGCATCAATAGGCATCAAGGGGTTAACATTTATTATGTTTGAGTGTAGACCTGAGTTACTATCCCATGTACAGGCTTTTGCATTTTTAGCAGCTGCTAGAGGGAGCTGTGATGTGAGGGGCTAAATGTATTTGTTTCGATGCTTTCTTCAGGTCTGCCGTTGATAAAAATGGAAGAAAAAACTCCGGACTTTGTGGTGTGGAGGTAGACTGTACTCGTACTTTTGAGTGTAAGGACCAGTGGAGAGAGGAGTACATACCATATCAGAGAGGAGGGTGGTGGAATGTTCATTGAGGCTGATGACTCCCTCCCCCAGCTGGTGTCTCTTCAGACGATTAGAGAAGATCCTCAGCTCCCTCTCCACCTTCGGCCCCGAATCCACATTAGTGAGCAGCTTCCAGAACGGCAGCCTGTAGAGCGCACAGAGGGATCATACACCTCAAAACCTGGATGTATTTTATTTTACGACTCCCCAAGCACCTACAAAAATTTCAGTCGTTGCTCCCTGGACCTGCAGATGCTCCAGTGTTTGACTTATAGGTGCTCTGATATCCCTGGCACCGAAAAGAGTCGAGCAAACCCTGATCCCCTCTAATCTTAATCTAAACTGAACTAACCACATTGTTTTCATGTTGGGCAGCTCCCTGTTGTGCTCGGTGAGTTGTTGCACCGCTTCTTGGTGAGCAGCTTTCACGTTGTGGGCCACACACACAGTGTACTGTAGAGGGAGACGCTCCATACTAGGCAGTGACTGTAGGCAAAACTGCTGTCTGCTGTCCACTCCCAGCTGCAGGGGAATATCAGGGGACACCAGCACTGCAACCCCTGCATAGAAAGCACACAGGACAAGGTACATGCTTATTCAGAGACTCAGATGCACTAATAATAATAATACTGGATTAGATTTTTATAGTGCTTTATATTATTGATCCATTATTCATTCACTCTCATATTCCCCCTCTGGTGGTGTTTAACTACATTTGTAGCCACAGTTGCCCTGGACTGACTGAACCATGGCTGCCAATTCATGCCTACGGCTCCTCCGACCACCACTGAACATTTATACACCAGTGTGAGTAGAACTGGAGGAAAGGGGGGTGAATTTTCTTACCCAAGAACACAACAGACTGACTAGAACCGCCAACCCTTCGACTATTGGACGACCCACTCTACCTCCTGAGCCATGGTCAAGACAGACATAAAAGACAGACATAAAAGACAGACATAAAAGTCAAACTCCAGGTGCAACAAGAACATAATTTTACTTTGAAGCCAGTTTTGGAGTAGTAGAATATGGTCTGAGATAGACCATCACAGATTCCTGATATGACATAGTGCAAGAGTGTTACTGAGACCAGGATGAGGGTGACACATGGAGTGTTGTAGAAGGTGTCAGCTGATATCGCTTCACTCAACTGAGAAAAAAACACTCCTTAGAATGAGATATAGCAGCGTACGGTTGGATGAGTTTACTCAAGTCAATATGTTCCAGTCGACATCAGTGAGAGAGGGGTCAGACAGTCTGGATACACTACACTGGAAGACAGACTGCCACTCTAGTTCAATGGATTTATGATTTGATTGATTCTTTGTCACTAAGCATTACATGTTAAAATAAGCCCATCCTCTGCTCCCTAATGTATCTGACAAAACAAGCCTTAAAAACTGTGAATGCCAGTGATTAAATGAGCCAAGCTGATCACTGGTTTTCGGTTTTACTATATGTATTTACAGCTTTTCATGAGCTGTGTGAAATCATAAGATTAAGAGAAGCAGATAATTGTGTCCACAGATGTACTGTATGTGCCCTGCAAGGAATGCCTCTTCCCTCTCAGGTTTCTCTCCAGCCCCAGCCTCGCCACTTCTCACCCGTCCTAACTCCCACCTTCTCCCTCCCCTCTGACCAGCTTTCACTACCTCCATCTCTGCTGTGCTCTGCTGAGGGTCTCTCTAATCTCAGGTGAACAAAACCAAGCCATTATCTATGTACAATGCGGATGGTGACCCTGCTGGGCCTCACTCAAGTTTTGCACAATCTACTCAAAGCAGCCAAACAGGGATTTGGAGGGTAGAGCTGATCAATGCACAGATTAGGTACAAGACGTCTTTCCAAAGCAGGCAGACAGTCTAAGAACCCAAGCCGAGAGCTTGGCTCACTTCAGTCACCCTCTCTAGTTTCAATGGGCTTATACAAGCAAGGACCAGGAGCAGGCAGGATAGTCATGTACCATTTTATAATCAGATTAATACTTTCGGAGATCAGTATTCAAATACGACATAAAGCCCAGTGAAGAACCTTCAACCTCAGGGTAATTCTCACGTGTTTGCAACGGATAATGTCAAAGAGATACTGGTAACACCTCAGCTGCCTCTCACAAGGTATTAGGTCACCACAGAACTACCCGGAACCTATTCATAAATACGGGATAAATGTAGGTTTTCATCTGAAAACAGTATTATATCTTTAAATCACCATCAATAAAATGCCCAGGATGAATATTAAATAAGTTAAAGGTAGTATGGAACTGCATCTGATATCACTGTATTGTGGAGTAAAAAGTGGGCCAGAGGAGAAAATGTTATAGCTTTATGGAAGGATGGAAGTGGAATGCAGGCAGTGGAAATAGAGGCAACCAGAGTATACCAGACACCGAGCAGCTCTGTAGAATGATGTGCAGATAAAGCAGGCTGCAAACAGAGTGTTTTACCAAAGTGCACACGGGGTGGAAAGTGGAGTTTAAGTTTACAAGCATAACTTCTTGAGTCATATTTAATTTTTATGGGAAATGATGCTGCGGGGCCTCAAGGAAACATGACAATCTGGTCCAGAACCGTTTGACAAAACATGCAGATTTAAAGGTTAAATACACTAAATCCTGCCTTTTATGTTTATTCAGTACTACTTGAAGCACTTCACAGTTACAGCTACATGTTTTGGGAAAAGTTAAACAAAACAAATAAAAGAAAAAGTTTCTAACCCTAGTTTGATTCGGTGTGCGCTGTGTTATAGGATACAGTCGTGACTGTTGGAGGATTATTCCAAGATCCAGCAGGAATCGATAAGTGTTATTTAAAGATAGAGAAGCAGATTTGAGACTGTGAGTTACAGCCAAGGTGGGGTGCCCAGGAGTTAAAGGGGAAGCTAGGGGGGGACCCTATTTTTAGAACAATTCCTTAAACACTCCAAGCTTCTCCTGAATATTTTCCACTAGCTCTCAAAAGAAGTTCTACGCAGGACTGGCCGTATCCACTCACCTTCAAAGCAGCTCATAGGCACAGATAAAAATGAATGAAGTTTATTGGCCACATTTGATTGATATGACACACACATGCTTCATTTTTACAACTGCTGGGTGAACACACATATCCAGCAACATCGAATATCCTCGGCTCGTCACACATGTGCACGCACACATTCACACACATAAACACACACACTTTCTTTAACGGGGAACTGTAGACTTCCAAGAAAAACAGAGCAGGACTTATAGGACCATAAAGGGTCTGCACTTCCTCTTGCTAAGTCTGTACTGAAGGTATGGAGGTGGTAGCGGAGGTGACCCCATGCACCTTCTCAGGGGTCAGGAAGGTTTTAATGTGGCGTCGAGGCCCTCAGAAAGGACTGGACTGGAAGAATCGGCTGCAGACCGCCTCCCTGCTGCTGGGGACCAGATGGGCAGCACTCTTTTACCTGTCATATTTATATGGTTATTTATGACACCTGTGCATGCTTACAGACCTGCCTGGGGTTATAAAAATGCTAAACACTAACTATGTGTGTGCGCTTGTATGTGTGTGTGTGTGTGAGGCATGCGTTTCCTTAACAATGGAAACTTAGTTTCTGTGCCCAACCTCAAGAAATTGATGGCCACAAAACTGGGGTCTTGCCACGGTAGTAAATTTCCAATCCCACGTATTGAGAAAAAAAATAATGAAACACTAAAGAAACTTTCTCTGCTCTATTTCTTTCATCAATCAGTTATAATGTTTCAAGTGTGAGACAGTCTGTTCTGGACACATTTTACAGGCTCTGTCTGTCAGTGGACCAGACAGGAAAGACTAATGTACTATTACATGTTTTACTTTTCCATCTTTATTTTCTTTTACTTCTCTCTAATGTGAATGTCATGTCATGGATAAATTCTGATTAAATCATTATTTTCCCAGGTCATTTGCAAAAGGTAGCACGGTGCTAACTAATTAAAAAGAAGTCTGTAAGTCTGGGTAAGGTTTCAGTCTTCTGGCTTTTACTTGCTGCTGCTCCTGATGGAAATGAGAGGAAGGAGATTGACTGTGGAAAATTTTGTAGGGATGATTTTCATACAGTAGCGCTCATACAGGAGATGACAGCTCACTTTTAACAAAGCTTCAGTTGGCTAAGTGAATCATTCTCCAAGCGTTTCACCTCTTACTTGTTGAGGTTACAGAGCAGCTGCCCGAGGACCTCATGGTGACCTATTGAGTAACACGGGAGTGTTTTGGGGAAGCCTGTTTTCCCCTCCACATGCAAACGGAGCTTTATTTAAGCTGATGATACATCCTTATAGGAAGTAAACATGACAGACACTTACTGAAGGTTTGCTCCACTTTTAGTTTCAATCAGTGCCATTGCCATTCACTAACATATTCAGGCATGGGTGCAAGATGAAATAATTAAGAGAAGTATAGAAAATTCATGTGTATCTGTGAGTGTTGATTTGATTCCCTTTCTTACTCTCAGTATTTTTGGCCTACTCTTCCTATCATTGTCATTTTTTTCTCCTTGGCTTTTGAAACCACGAGAGATGTTTTAAAAGTATTGCTCTTTTTCAGCTATTTTATTTGGTATTGGTTTTATTGTTCTTATTTTTAATTTGTTGTTGTTTTTAACTGTACAAATTTGATCTTTTTAATCTATTTCTGTATTTTACTCTGTTATCATTTATTTCAAATCACCGGTTACCTAACTTTTATCCCTATCTGTCTGTTGTGCTTAACTGGTTCCTTCCAAGAGACCAAACAACAAATGAGATTTTTTTTTCTTCTTTTTTTTTGTGTTTTGGGATGCTGCACGGAAAGATTGATTCAGCGATAGAAAAGAAGAATGAGTGGGAGATAGTGAGGCAAATTATAGTAAAATGAAAGATGGAAAGGCTACAGACTCAGAGGAAGAGACAGAAAACCTATGAACTTACTTATGTACAAAAACATGTGCATGTGAGTGAGTGAATTCTGATGTTTTCCTCACTCAGGATCCCACAAGGGAAAAAATTAAGACTGGGAACAGATAGGGAGAGACAGTAAATAAATTACTTTTTATTGTACCCTGGCTCTTGTTAAAGTGTAGGGTCATTTATTACACTTTGACTTATTGCAACAACCTGCTGTAAAAACAAAAACCATCCTTCCATATATAGCCTCGTGTGGTGAATATGATGAGAGGCAAGTAATCTGTCTGGTTAATTTGTGTGTGAGCATTTAAATGTTATATCAGTGATAAATCATGTCATTATTAACTGTCTGGAACATTTTCATGGAAGTGTCATCACATGATAAGAACTTAACTCGGGTGTGTAGTTGTGTGTCTGTGTGGCCGGCAGCTATTTTATTTGATCGTATTGTGAATTTGTTTTGTTTGTTTGTTTGTTTGTTGCTTTTTAAGTCGTTCTTTGCAAATTGATTTCTGGGGATAAAGGGGCAGATAAAATAAAAGACTAGTTTTCTTTCTTCTCCTTTTCATTCTAGTATGGAGAATGTTTGTATTTCTATTAAATAGTTTTTTTTTTATTTTACACTGAATGAAATAAAGAATAAAATGAAAATGAAACGAATGCTCATTGCGTGTAGTTGTGTTCATAGTGAGAATGTGATCCATATAAGTAATAAAAAACAAAAATAAATGTGTGATTCTTAAACCATAAAGACCCAAACGGCCACTGGTGACACAAACCATCTACAGATCTTCACTGTTTAATACCTGTTGATCCACTAATCCTATTAATCTGCGTAAATATTTGGTGTAAAATACAGTTTGTCATCTTTTCATGGTCAACAGATATGATCCGTTTGGCCATTCAGAGGCTCCATAGTTACCGTGGAAACACCGTCATCTTCTACAACATTGATTCATCAGTAAAACCCACGAGGTTGGATCAATGACAGTGGATGGACACACAGATTTTTACATTCACTTAGCAATATTTTAGCTGAAAAAGTCCCTTTTTCTTCATTTTTCTCTGTTTTTATATGATGAACTTTGAATTTACTCTGTTTTCATGAACATCTGCATGATCAAGTTAATTAAATATACTGTATGAAAATACATGCTTTACAACAAAAAAAAATACAAAATAACAAAATACAGAGGACGATATTATATAATTAAAAAATGGTGATAAATCAGTTAAGAAAAATTAATTGAGGAACTGACACAAAGGTAGCACTCGGTCTTTGGGGGTTCATGTGGGTCAAATTTTTGGATTTTATTAGAATAACAAATAAAGAGATTGGACTGTGTTACTTAATTGACTTCTCAGGAAAACTGTTTTGAAAGAAAGCTACTACATCACCAATTCTTCATTTCATTCCATTTGTTTCTGCACAGAGACAGAATCCCCCCATGTATCTTATTTCAGCTCTTTCATTACGACAAGTGGGCTGTCATAGTGATTTGTGCAACATCTCATTCCCCAACTATTGGTATTATCGGATAACATATCAGTTTGCATTTGCTCACTAAAATCCCATATAAACATCGTAAAAATGTCCTCTACATGTAGGAATAAGACTCTATAATCTCCGAGACAACTTCGGCCTGAGAGTCCGTTCTTATGTTATTAATGCAGGATGTGATATCTAATCTGTTCTTCCTAGCTCAGTTGTTTTTGTATGGATAAAGACAGGTGGGGATATGACAAGTTCCCCCCAGTTGGCAACACTCTCAAATATCACTCGGCTGCACTGGTGCATTTCATCCACTTTTCCAGCTCACTTTGATAATCTGTTTTCTTTTCTATTTGTTTTATAATAACATCCAGCGGGTCATCTCTCTATTTCAAGCTGCCCGTCTCGCTCTTTAGCTGTCTGTCCTCAGGGGGACTCAGTCATTTCACTCACAGCTCCATATCCCCCATCCTCATTTATAATGTGTTCCTAACTAGACCCGGTGAGGACAGGTCCGATGCACACACACACCGAAACCTCACGTGTGCTGCATAAACGGTCATCGGGTTCACACAGCTGCACAAAGCCTAATATTACGCCATATCTGCAATATTTCAGAGGCAAATTCACCAATCTGCTGACGTGTTACTTTAAGGTTACAGGTAAGGGTTCGGCAGATTTACTGAGCAAATATCAACTCGTGTACATAAGGTTATGAAGCTGTAAATAACATTTACTCAAATCATTAAAATGCAGAGATTCTTCCATTTAATTTTTATTACTGCTGGATTATGGCCATGAGGCTGAATCTGTTTTTAGGAAAGCAAAATGAAACTCAATGCAGGAAAAACACACCTGTTTCCTCTTATGAAGTCATTATATTAAAACTGTGAGTGCAGTGGGAGCATCACTATAAATTTTTACACACTTTGTCATTAGAGGTGCAAAGCAATCTCAAGTGAATTAACCCATAAAGACCCAGTGTTACTTTTCCAGCAGTTCCCAAATGAAACTTTCTCTCTATTTAACCTTTCTTAAGTGATTTATCACCCTATATCATAATACTATCCTCTATAATTTCCATTTTTTCAGTGATAATCAGGTATTTTCCTGTAGTTAATTTACAGATTGTGTACTTTAATGATCATGATGGGATTACATTTGAGGGTTATTACATGAAAAACAGAGAAAACTGCAGGAAAAAAGTTACTTCTCAGGCTCTATCTATAATTAACTGAACTTAAATCAAGTGTGTCCATCCACTGTCATTGATCCAACTCCATGGGTTTTACTGGTGAATCAATGTTGTAGAAGATGATGGTGTTTTCATGGTAACTACAGAGCATCTGAACATCCAAATGGTTCATATCTGATGACCATGAAAAGATGACAAACTGCATTTTACACCAATTGTTAACACAGATTAATAGGATTAGTGGTGTTGAAGTAATTTAACATTTTAGATCAATCGATGGTTTTGGTCTAAGGTGGATATTTGGGTCTTTATGGGTTAAATGCATGCACTTTTGACATATTTGGCTGCTGTCACGTGCACCTGCAGCTAGCATTGCAATTATGTAGGATCCTTCTCATGCATTTAAAGTGGGTTTAAAATGGAGCAGGTATCAAACATGTTCAATCGTATCAGTTTGTCTTACTATTATCTGAAAGTACAGAGAGGTGTGAAGTCAAAACGTGTGCATTTGTCAACTTTTTATGACCTATTTTAAGTTGTGAGCTCAAAACTGCAGCATGTTGAGAGTTTAATCATAGAAATATGCCCAGCTATGCATATTCACGTGGTTTTGCATGTTGTCTTTATTTTACACACTGTAAGTGAGTTTTATAGGCCTGGACTCAATTAGAAATGATTCGTTGACGTGCAAAAAAACAATCTGTTGCTGCCAAAACTAGGAACAAATCAATAATGTGATTAAAACTTAACATCGCTCCATAAACTCAATCTTTAGTTATTATTTTGTTTACTACGCACATGCAGAGTAAAATATGATTTTTTTTTCCGAATAAAATCTGCTTCAGTTGTAGCAGTTTACCAAATCACACTGTGAAATGCAGTCACGGTCATCTATCACCATTTAAAATACGATGCTTTAAGTTTAGATGAACTCCTAATGCTCTTTTTTTTTTGCTGTTCTTGGTGATTTATAAAGGAAAGGGAAATGTAACTGTTTAATATTTCATAAAAATCTGTGTCCAAAGTGTTACCCATATGAAACAATCCAGATGATATTCATTATATAAATTGGGACCAGTCAGTCTGATATTAACAAGATGTTTTTGTGCTTATGTTGCGGCAGACTGGTTCTAGTCATACATGATTTCACCAATGACTAATTTAACGTACTAATATGGATCGGATGTTTGACAATGTGCATCACAGAAATCAGAGCATGTACGTCAACATTTAACATCCCTATACGAGCGGACTGAACAGTTAAAGAAGCCACAGTGTTGTAGATGACATGATGAAAAAAACCCGATCATTTCTTTGCCACATTTTTACTTAAAATGTGTCTTTGTCAAACATCCAGATATGACTACTAAGTACAGACGACATAAAACAGATGACAGTATTGTGCCAGCTGCCCCACCCAGGCACACACTAAACCATGAAAGTACCACCCTGCTGCACAAAAGGACAAAAAAACTCATAGCACTTCAGGAAAATGTCTCAAAAAACTGCCCTTTGCACAATATTTTCATGGAAGAATGAGGTTCTTTAACCCATAAAGACCCAGTGTGACATTGTGTGTCAGTTCCCAAATTATTTTTCTCTATATTTAACCTTTCTTAAGTGATTTATCACCATTTACTGTAATATTATCCTCTTTAGTTAGAGTTTTTTCAATGTAAATCATGTATTTTCCTATATTCAATTCACTGATCATGCAGATGTTTGTAAAAACTCAGATTAAATTTGAGGATTAAATTAGTTATTATTATTATAAGATAATAATTGCTATTATTTACGTAGAAACCATGAGGAATAGAGATTTGGGTGGGAGTCCATAAGTTTATACTTCCTACTCCTTTTCGAGCATGTGTCACTTTATTTATTTATTTTTAGTTGTATTATTACAGGCTACATTGCTACATTGTACATTATATTGTTTACCTATCAACCTTTTAAGTATCACTATTGATATCTAGTTGGTGGGTCTTGTTTTGTTTTATTTTCTTTGTCTACATGTTCGAAATAAAATTTAAAAAAAAAAGGATTATTATATCAAAAAATAGAGAAAACCGAAGAAAAACTGACTTTTTCAGCAACATCTCTCATTAACTGAGCATAAACCAAGTGTGTCCATCCACTGTCATTGATCCAACTCCATGGGTTTTACTGGTAAATAAATGTTGTAGAAGATGACGGTGTTTTCACGGTAACTATGGAGCCTCTGAAGGTCCAAATGAGTCATATCTGTTGACCACGAAGAGACGACAAATTACATTTTACACCAATTATTTACATGGATTAGTGGATCAACAGGGATTAAATAGTTTATATAAATTATTTTGGTCAATGGTGGATGTTTAGGATCTTTATTATTATTATTATTATTATTATTATTATTATTAGTAGTAGTAGTAGTAGTAGTAGTAGTAGTAGTAGTAGTA
>JAQQZY010000024.1:8474425-8499775 GCA_030068375.1 Ostorhinchus rueppellii | reverse complement strand
TGAGTGACACTGGAGGCAAGGAGGGTGAAGTGTCTTGCCCAAGGACACAACGGACTGACTAGGAAAGAGCGGGATTCAAACTGCCAACGCTTTGGTTACTGGACATCCCACTCTACCACCTGAGCCATGGCCGCCCTTTAAGAAACTCTGGGTGAGAAAATAATTAAATGAAGCAATAATGTAAAAGTTACTGTAAGGAGAGGAATGAAAAGAAGCAATAAATCCATGTCAAGAACTAAACAGTCAGTGTCTTATTTGACCTAATGAAGTAGCTGAATTTCCAAGTAATCTCAAAACATTTTCAGCCCATTTGCTTAATGTCTAAATATGACTCCTGGCAGTATTTGGTCTTCTTGGAGTGTTGACTCCTGAAGGAATCACTTCGTCAAAACCACTCATTTGTCATGGTAAGAAGCAGGAGAGCAGCCAAGAATAATATTCAGTGTAACTTCTTCAATTGCGAAATAATGTAATCTCTCCAAGACCAAATGTTCACATCATCTAAAAGCAGGAAACATCCTTGAACTTTAAAGCAAAATATCATGTTAAATATACCTTTAATGCTCCAATAGACATTGTTGTCATTGCTGAGCATCAGTTTGCTATGTTTGGGGCTATGTACAGTATGTGTCTCTGCGTGGTTACTTGGCAACATTCAAACAGTTGTTCTCATTGGGATCTAATCTCTTCAGTGTTTTTTTTTTCTCACTGTGAAGCTAAACAAAAAAGTAGAAGGGTTACGGGGTCCTAATAATTACTGCCACAAGGTGGAAAAGGGATTTAAGTCATGTGACTGCCTTGTTAAGCCTGCCACTGTGTTACATAACATTTCGAAATGTGCATGTGGGTGTGCATGTGTGCATGTGTTTCTGTCAATATGTGAATGAACGCGTGTGAGGATGCTGCGAACGATCAATGATGTCATGATAGATGTTTGTTTATAGCACCTGACAGGCTGTTGTCACACCTTTGGCAGCTGTCTGGGACAACAGATCCATGGTGTCCTGCCAATGGACACACAATAATATCCTGTACACACAGGCACAGAATTCTGCAAAACTATAAAACAAACAATTCCCTGTGGACCTAACTGGAGTGCTTTAGGGTGTTTTTGTACACAGCAAAAAATACAGTGTCAACATTTCAGAGTCAAAGTATTTGAACCTAGAGTATTTATAGCTCTATGGAGAGTACACCAGCTCTAACAGTAGAGTTAAAAGTCAGTGTAAAGTTCTGCACAGATGCAGTGTCAAATTCAACGCTACAGAGTGATGATTAGTGCCAGTCTGCTGCATTGCATTGTGGGTACTGGACATTTTTCACATTATGTTCTATTTTATGTGCAGGGGCTCAAGGGGGTTTTGTGTTCATGTTTATTTAGGTTCATTTGTCTGTTTTACAACATTTATTAGCCTTTTTATGTTTTTTATTTTTTTTATTTTTATTAATGTGACACCATTAGTCAAACCTGTAGCAGAACAAAACCAAACCTGACTGTCACCATGAAGCTTTTATTGAATTTCAAGTAAAGAAGACTTTGCTCTACCAGACTAAAAGCATGTCCTAGGGTGATTAGAATCCATAGAACAACTTTATGCCCTCCTCAATCCCCCAACTCAGACCCCTGCAATTCTACACTGTTTCAAGAAAAGCATAGGGTGTAAACTAATGAAGAAAATAACACTGCAGAGAAATAAATAGTAGAACATTATAGTAATTTTATAACTGAATCTGGAGTAAAAATAGCTCTGTAAAGTGTAACCATTTATTCTAGCAGTGTGAAAGCACCACAGTGTTAAATATTTTACACATTTCATTGTTAATTTTGACACTGAATTGAGTAGAATTAAGTCTGAAAATTTGACACTGGTCATAGAGTAAATTTTACCCTAATTTTGAGTGGGACCAATTGTTATCTGAAACAGAGTTAAATTCAACTCTCTAAGAGTTAAATTGACACTCTGTTTTGTTTTGTTTTTTACTATGGGGAGCCTGATTGTAATCTCTTAATGATGTCAATCTTATTTTTTTTTTTTTTCATTTATATATGATGAGACCTTGAAAAAAACAAAGTTTATTTGGTTTGAGCAGCAGCTTAGGAAGCAAATGCCTCACAAAGACAACATCTGAGCCCAATGCCCCAAGGTTAATTCAATACTAGCTACCACACATAAACACACATGTACACACACCGCGCGTTCCTCATCAGTCACATTAACCATTCACATCCGCCAGCGGTCCTTGACTCCCCCCTTTGCCCCCAGGATAAAATCTAACACCTCCAAAATAACTGGATGAGTTATAAGAGTCAGCAGGGCCCTCATCCAACCTGCCCTTTTAATAGAAACAAAAGGCAATTAACCCGGTATTGCTAAGAGTTAATTTAAGATGCTAAAGGTGGTTTGCTTTCCTTTGTAGTCTAATCTCTAAATTAATAAACTGACATGCCACAGACTGTATTAGATTGCACACTATTTGTGGAACCACTGTCCCGTCCAGTTGTGAGCGGTTGGTTCTGGTGGTGGACAAGCCTTTTTTTTTTTTTCTTGACTAAAACACAAACAAACATGCATGGGAGGGGGTCAGGGGATAAGAAAACACAAGCATCCACAGGGCTTCCCTCACGCCCTGGGATTTACGCCACATGTCGTATACCCCCCATGGGGTCAGATTTCTTGGGCCCTTGTGCAGACCCTGCCCAATGGTAATAGTGGAAAAAACAGCTGACCCCGTGTCATTCCAAAGTTACAATGATGTTTCTCAAAGCAGAGTTAGGTGTGAGAAAGAACAATGTGTCTGCTTTTAGTGAAGGCAGTTTTCATTTCAACAGCTGACAGGGACAAAAAGTACCCTGTTTTGGATTTTCCTTGATTACCATGGAGATGACCTCTCACCTGATGATCCCAGGAAGTATCGTTCCAGGGCAGAGCCGAAGCCTGAAGGATTGTTCCTCAGGTCGCTGACGATGAAGGGCTGCATGGTGGCATTTTGATCGTTGATAGGCCAAGTCTGTCCCTGAACACTGGCACCACCGTACCAGGACACGTTGGTCATGGAGAAGCAGTCCTGATAGATCACACACACAGATCACACTTATAAAGAACAACAGTGAGCAACTTGGAAATGAGAAAAAAAATAGATGAGTTTTTAGCTTATATCCTTTCCTTTGAGCTTTGTATTGGGGTAAAATTAAGAGAAATGTGAGACATAGAATCTCAAGTGAAAAAGTAAGTAATGTGAAATGTAAAAAAAATATCTTTCACTGTGTAATATTTCAGTTGACTTCAATGTTTTCTGAGGTTTAATCTTTTGCAAAAGTTATTTTTACTTTTTTTTCCAGAATGTTGGGTCGAGGCTATGATGCCTGGTATATGAAACCGTCTCAGAAGCCATGGCACACGGAAAGGATTCAATGACATGACGTGTTTTCCTAGAAAAAGTTGTCTTCTGTCGTCTTTACGCGTGGGACTCAAGTGCGCCAACTGGGGAGCTTGAC
Source organism: Ostorhinchus rueppellii (assembly GCA_030068375.1). Lineage (NCBI taxonomy): Eukaryota > Metazoa > Chordata > Actinopteri > Kurtiformes > Apogonidae > Ostorhinchus > Ostorhinchus rueppellii. The sequence continues at coordinate 8,496,279 of JAQQZY010000024.1, read as the reverse complement.
AAGCCTAATTCATGTCCACAAATCTGGGTTGCGTTGTTCAAAAATAGGTGCCAAAGTGACCACCTGAGAGTCACCACTGAGCAGTTTTGGAAATTAGAAGAAAAAATAAATAAATGGCACTTTTGTTGTTAAAGTTTGGAAATATTCCCTGTGACTTAAACCACATGACAAGGTGTTATGGCGAGGAATGTTCCAGCAGAAAGATTAACCTTCCCAAACATCTCAATAGTTAAATACCTTTGATAATTAAGCAGGGGGAAAGTACAGTAAGTGCTGTACATGCAAAGAAGACAAAAAGAAACAAAAAAAAGCAAATGAACTGTACTGTGACAAATCAGATTTAACAGTGTTTTCCGCTGTGCCATGTGCCGTTCAAAGAAAGTCTGTGGAGAAGGGCGAAGGGGGAAAGGATGGAATTTTTCCAATTAAAACTCCGAAGATCATTACAATTTCTTTAAGTGTATTTTGCTTATAATTTAACGAAAGTTTAATAGATTGTTTTTTGTTTTGTTTTGGGTTTTTTTTTTGCGAAAAAACATTTAAAATTAATTGAAATACCAATTGACTAAATTGTGTGGCTTTTTAAAACAGTTTATAGCAATGAAATAATGAAAAATGTAAACTGCTTGTTTAAGTAATTCTTTTTTTCTATTTAAATGGACAATTAAGTTATTTTTCATATATTCAGAAGTTGAAATCAGGTACATTTACGCGCGTCTGTGTTGAGTGAAATGAATGCGGTTTCCAGATGATAAATGCAACAGGAGGTTGATAAATGCAACACTATTTCACTTATATGACATGCAGTATTATGCAAGGGACTCACAACACACACACACACACACACACACACACACACACACACACACACACACACACACACACACACACATATTTATATATGAGCTTCATCTATAGAAGCCAGGGTTGAAAGTGGAGACTTTCCAAGATGAGATGAAAGGAAATTGTTCTTATGTATTTGTGCGTTTGACCTCAGAACAATAACTGAATAGTGCAGTGACAGTGTTTCTTATTATGATGTGGACTGACTCCTACCTTCAACTCCACATGACAGTGCACCGGCGCCCAAGTCATACTGTAACACTCGGTCTCCGTCTCCTCGTTCACTTCGAGCGAGATCTTCACCTCAGCCACCGAGTCCCACGTATAGCAGAACTCCGTTTTATTCAACCAGCACAGATTCCTCACGAAAGGAACCTCAACGTCGGGGTTCCCCACATTCCCAACGTCTATCTCCACGTAGGTCTTGTCCTCTGTCAGGGTCTGGATGACCAGTGAGTGGGTTCTTCTCTCCCAGATCAGTCCGCTAAAAGTCCCCCTGAGGATCCAGTTCTTGTTGGGCTGGTCCACCACTTGCCAGTATATGATCCCGATGGTCATTACGAAGAAGACGGCCACCCCGAGGCAGGCTATAGCTCCTTTCCAGGTCTCGTTCATCTCTTTCAACCCCGTGTCCCATGTTACCTCAGGGATGGGGCTAGGGTTCCTATTTCGAGCGTGAGGCATGTTGACTTTTGTATCAGCAAAGAATCAAACACAAAAAATGCTGCAGAAATCTGTGTGCGTCAAAAATCTGTGTTGCTTCATCATGTCATGATGTTTTCGGTGAGGCTACAGGATAAACCAGCCTACTCTTTATCTTTACACCGTTTACACTGTTGGCTTTTGCGCAATTGTGCCAGCAACAGTGACCTGTCATGTGAAAAAACCTGTGAGAAATAAAAATCCCAGCAGGGAAATAGAACAGTATGAATGAATAATTGACTTACCACATACTGCTGCTGTTTTAAAAGAGTTGGTTTTGTAAATTGCATTGGCTGCAATGAGCTCGTGAGCAGCCCCAAGCCGGGTTTGGCAGCAATGCCTACGAATAGCTCCTAAGAGACTGTCTTGCTTGCCCTGCACTTTCTGACGTAACGCCGAACTGTTTCTTCAGAGGAAAGGTAGAGAGAGGGGAGTGGGGGATCAGGAGGGTCTGGCAGTCTTGGAGCTGCCTGTCGGGGCTGGGAGGCCACCGACAGACTAGTAGGGAGGGACCCCCATGCGTGGTCAATAACTCTCTGTGCGCTCTGCGTGCGTAAAGACGGTGGAGACTTGTCATCCGATGGTTTGGTGTGGTCTGGGGCGTCAGATAGGGAAGGCATGGCCGGGAAAGTTGCAATGCTTCATCCATATCAAATCCTCTGGTATTCAGAAAACTAGAAATGATTTAAACAGCAGAATATTTTTCGTGATGTATTTTTCGTGCGTTTTGCGTTTAAATGAAACTGCTGGAAAAGCTAATTTATCAAAGTGAATGACAGCTCAGTTATCAGCAATTACCTCACTTATTCCACGAGATGGCATGAGTTTAGAAGATTTCATTTGGTAATAAATCACGCTGCATCCAGGGACCTTTTGGAATTGAGAGATTCAACTGGCTTCCTGGACAGTTTTGCTCATTTGTAATTGGAGAACCAACAAAAATCCAGGGTGGAGGGCCAGTACCAGTACTCCTTTAACTTTAACAATTAAAAATTATGAATTAATGTCAGTGGTGCCATTTTATTAAACCAAACCTTGTTCATCCATATGACCAGAACATAGACAAATCCCTGCTGTTTGGTTCTGATCCTACATTTTTTTTTCAATAACAGTTAATATTAATTATTATAGTACATCTTATTTCAGTATTAAATGAGATATCTACTCTGCTTTAATATGAGACAATGATTTCCATATATCCTAAATTCACACATAATGCATCAAAACATGTTATGTTAACTAACTCCAGAGAGGATGCAGGTTATTATGAGTTATATCTCAATGCATTTTAGACAGTGTGAATTGTGCTTTTGTGACCCGTGGTTGTGCAGAAGACACTTGAGGACAGAAATGTTGTTTATGAGTGCCTCAAGGGTAAGCAGGTGGTGGTGGGCTAGTGCGAAGGTGGCATTCGCTGGCATTTAGACTGTCAACATCTATTGTGTCTGGAGTCTTGAGCATGAATAAGTATGTGACAGTCATTGTGTATAGTCTATAAAACACAAAGCCTTGTTGACTGTTGGTTCAGTCGGAGGCATATTCTTTGTTACACATTTCTGAAACTTGAACTGTACACTGCTCATGTTCACTTATTTTGATTCAGTGTCACTATCCATTTATTTCAACACAGTTCTTACTGTAACATGGTCATGGCTCTATTGGTATCTAACAACAACTTTATCAAACCCAAAAATAAGACAAGAGGAATCGGGGCTTTGACAATGTTGTTATGATTGTAGGTTAAGGTCTTCCGCAGGGCTGTACACCAGATATCCCAAGAGTGTCGGCTGACATACCTTGAAGATCAGTTGCCCCTGTCCCTGTTTATGCATGTCAGCCCCCCCGATCCATCGCATAACTTTGGCAGGAGCAGAGACACTGGATAAGGCTGTGGGAACCTGTGAGAGCACTCTACCTAATCACCCCACTCCAACTGCAAAAGATCTCAAAATCTCCGCAAGTTATTGGTGCCATTTGTTTGTGACTTATCTGGTTTTGAATGACATATGTTCAGGTTAAAATTAGGCAGATGACCAAGAAACTACTTTGTCTTTTAGAGGGAATGAACTGTAGTTCCATCTGTAGTTACCTCTGTATGAGTTACTGTCCTGTGATGGTCAAGTCTTTCCCGCAGTGTATTCATTATGTTTGGCATCATATGATTTCTAAACTGTTTCAGATGTTGACTTTTCTGTAATCACACGTAATCTGACATGAATAAATGCATGTGTGTGTGTGACTGTGTGCCCACTTGCAATGAAACCCCTGAAATTCAAGTTCATCATGGGCCTTGTGGCAGCCAGGCTCCCGGGTCAGAGTTCAAGTTTATGACATCAACGGAACATCCAGGGGGGAGGGCCTAAATTTACACGCCATCCAGATTGCCCCCAACTCCATCCCTTGTGGCTATTAATAGATAGAGGACTGCTGCGTGGCATGCACCCGCTCCCTCCGAGAGTGTGAACACGGGACATGAAAAAACAGAGGAATCTGACCTGAATTGGCCACTACATCTGACCACTCATTTAGTGTTGATAGCAAGGGGCCAAAGGTTTAATTAGGTGTGTCGGAAGAGAGGCTAATGGTTTACGTTTTGTGTGATGAGTGTGTCCACCGCTTTATTAAGGTTAGAGGAAGTGAAGTTGCAATTAAATACAAAATAGCATTTAAGTCACTAATGTGCTTAAATCATATGGAATACCTACCTTCCTTAATGATTTTCTGTTTCCCTCAGTGTTACAAAATCCTGACAGATAGGCTGATTTATACTACACTTCAAGCAAAAATGGATATTTTTACTTAAAGTATCGCCATCTGTTCTTTGGTGTAAACTATTAAAGTGCTGATGGCTTCTTTTAAAATCTTTTCCCTTCAGTCTTGTTCAGTCAAACCTGATAGCCACTGAAGCCTATGGTCTTCTGACTGTGAAACATCTGCTACAGATTGTCAACAGGGGATGAGAATGGTTTTATAAACAACTGCTGCCAAAAATGATAATTGGCTCCCCTGACAAAGTTCCGCCTCAACCCTGTCTGTGGTACACAATGCACTTAACGTAGTATAGTCTTAGCCTATTGTATAGGGCTCATCTATTCATTTTGTATATTAAAAAAGAACATATAAAAATATAAATAAAATTCACATTATTTTAATCAGAGTAACTAACCTGTGGCAGCAGCTCATTCTTTACTCCTTATCCACTCTCCATCACTTCTCTGTCTTTCTATACAGTGAAAAGTGACAGTACTATGTTGGTAAATGTTACCTTTTTGTCAAGCAATTACTTGAGTAAAAGGTTCAACACATCAGGATTGTCTGTACTTCATGCAAGGTTGAAGTGGCTTTAGAGGGAAACACTACAACAGCGGGTCCCGTTACATGCAAAACTATTCACTTGAACTGACAAACTTTTCCATCTTCATGTCTGGATCTTCAATTTACCATTTCCCCCTTTTTTTCTTCTCTGGGATATTCAATACCAACAACTTCTCCTCCGGCTGCCTGCCTGAGAATCAGAGGGGGAAAGTTTCCATGTGGCCCCAGTGCCTGGCCTGCTCTTGGCGGGACAGTCCCGCTGTAGACTGAACTGTTTCCGTCTATCCACCTCTGCTGTTAGAGGACTCTATCTTCTCTCTCTCACTTTCTCCCGTTTTGTAGTGTCACACAAACAGCCACTTTCCACTGCCCCAGACCTGACCCTTCATTCCAACTCTTTCTCTCTCTCACACACAGACATGCTTCACATTTAGGTGTAGTTTCTCTTAGTTTAAGAGTATCTGAAATCTGCAGCAAAATGAACCTCACATGTGCTCCTTATGATTGAGGTTATTTTTCTCTCTGTGCATATGTATACATATGCGGAACCATCTATTTCTTACAGAGATATAAATCTGTTTACACAATCATGTGGTGACTCTGTTTCCTTATGGGGACAAAATGCATGCGCCCTTCATGTAAATCATTAAATCTGAGGGTTAAGACTTGTTTTAAAGTTAGAGGTAGACATATGCGTGACAAACAGAAAGTTAGAGATGCATGATGCGTTTGTGCAAAGCCTCCAAGAAATTAAAGCAAGTGAGTGGAATGTGCCTGTAATACACAAAAGTGCAAAATCTATGAGTGTGTGGCTTTTGACTCTGTGTAGTTAAGTGGTGCCCAGGCTATTAACTAAACTACAGCTTCTGCAAAAATGAAGAAAGTAATAAGCAACATTCATTTTCACTAACAGCACATGTAAAAGATAATGAGAGCAGCAGAAAGAGTCATTTGAAAGGTAATAAAAAAAGAGTTTGTATTGTTATAGCTGGTACATCAACCAGTGAAATTAAATAATATGGTTTACTTTTATTTTCCATCAAAGAGCTCAACTGTGTGTGTTAATAAACAGGCTTGAATCACATCTATAAATGGCAGAGTTGGACAACAGTGTGAGAGCGGACCTTTGGCTGAAGGTTGCACCGGTTCATGTTGCTGGTCCCCTTCACCCCCCATAGACCTGGCCTGGTCTGCACTGGCTGGAACTTTGCTAAACATTGGCACCCAGGCTGAGGTAATGATCACTGCTACCGCTTCTGCAGCCATAGAAAGCTCCAGGTCTGAGGCTGAGGGAGAGACAGGAGGCAAAAGAACTGGGAATCAACCTTTCACACATTATACACAGGTACATATGCACACATATCTTGAAAGAAAAAATAAGGGCAGAAATAACTCCTGATATTTACCTCATTGAATCAGTATGAAAAACACGAAGAACAGACTTAAATAGGTTCAGTTGCAGCAAATACATACCAGTCATTATCAAGTTTAAGGTTTCATCTGTGTGGTTGATATTGCATCTTTAATTGCGTTTTTTATTTATTCTTTCTTATACTGTAGGTGTAGCTGTCCACCGTCTTAGGTAGACACACATTCAGCTTCTTCAGTAGTGACAAATATTATGAAATGCAGAGGATTGAATTCCACACTGGTCGATCCAAGAACCAGTAAACACCCACAAACAGCTCCACTACTATGCATAAATTATACACTATTGCAGTGACATGCACTGCATTCTGATCAACAGTCAGCAAAGCATGTGTTTTGACAGCTAATGGGGTTTCATTAAGATAATTAATTATTTTATGGCGATATGACCTTCTGTTTAATAGGCAGTGGACACTATACATTACAGTATGTCATGTGAAAGTAATCTGCCCATCTACACCTTGCAATGTTTATGCATGTCCAGTATACAGTATACTGATGTCAGCTGAGACCATTCCACAGCAACAAACAAGTAAACAACTACAGAAGTGATGGCAACAAATATTCCCATGATCTGAGGCAAGAAAAGGAACACCAGAGACACCTGTGTTGTTCTAATAAAGGTAAACGAATGACTGTGTGGCCAATGTCAAAAAGACTGCATAGTAATCAAATGTCTCTCTCTCTCTCTCTCTCTCACACACACACACACACACACACACACACAAACGGTATCTTAACTGATGGAAACTTCCCTCCCTGGCATAGTGTGGGCTGTCAATGTAGGCCATTTCCTGCCACTGCCAGGTCTGAACCAGCTGAGCCAGGGGCTCATGTTCCACTCAGGGGGCCTTCAATCATTCTTACCCCTGCTGTAAGCACATCGTAGTTGGTGTGAGGTCAGACACTGGGGGCAAGAGCTTTGAAGGAGGAATGGGATGAAGTCTCCCTCTGCTGCTGTCTCATCATATGAGGAAATGTGGCTCAGTGCTGTGGGGAAAGGAGGGGCCACAGTGGTTGCAAAAAAACCACCCTCATTTCAGGTCTGTTGGTTAAGGGAATAGTAGCGCAAGTACATACTCAAACATAGTGAGTGACCTTTTCTCTGAATTATAGAGGGTATAAAATGTAAGGAAAATATAGAAGTAGACCAAGTTATTATAAAGACACACTGGTGCTATACGGTGGGACCCATGTACATTAATTTGCCCCTTCTGTAAATAAATGTCTCATTCTACAGCAAAAAGAAAAAGAAAAACATACTGATTGTCATTTATGTAATTCATTTTTTCATTTGATTAGACACTAATTAAATAACCATTGTATAGAATTACTGCAACTGGATAATCCTACATCATATTCATTGGACCTTTAAATTGAACTTTATTTATTTGTTTGTTTGTTTGTTTGTTTGCATTAAGGCATTTACTTTTACATTCACACTGAGATAAATAATGTTCAACAAAGAATTCAGTGGAAGCATTTTGACTTGTTTCAAAGGGGGAAAAAAATACGTGAATAAATGAGAATAAATAAAAGGTCTGGGAAGAATATGGAAGATTTACTAAATTAGTTGTGAAGTTTTCAAGCCCTATGAAACCTCACATAATCACATAAACCGAAATTGGAACCTGATCATTATTGATATAAAAATATTTCATGGTCTCTGTGCTTGGTCAGAACATACTTACATGACAGGGAAATAAGATGCATATTTCAGTCTCATTTTATCGAGCAGTACTGCAAAGGGAACTCTTGTGTCGGCCCTCTTGAACCCTGTCTTCAAGGGCACAGGCGAAGGCAACTGCGCACGCGCATTACAAGTGTTCCCGGAAGTACTTCAATACACGTGTAGCGTTTGACAACCTTGAAAAGACTACAAAACAACAAACTGCAGCGGATGTTTAAAAGCTAGCGTCTACGGGATGCCGGTGACACGAATATTGTAAGCACCGAGTTATGTATTCAAAGCACTAGGCAAAAATAAGCGTATTGACTACTGTGTTAATGATTAAACTTGTATTTGTATCTTTTTCTTGTCCGTTTTGCAAGCTAGCTGCTAATGTCTGAGCCTTGTTCTTTTTCTATCTCACTGAAGTTATCTACATAGAAACATCTTCAGTGAATTTCTTCTACTGTCACTGTGTTTTAAGCAGTTGTCCTTGTGTCTTATATACAACCATGGTTTGGCTAGCATCTGCTAGCTATGCTAAATATGTTGTCGTTAGCATGTAGCTAGTGTTTAGGATACACCAGAATTAGCTCGTTGTGATCATCTGTAGACACTGAAGTAACCCAAATGTTATATGGGAAGATAGTGGCGTTATATTTAAAGAAGTCAGGCAGTGTTCAGAATTTTTTATGCTAAATATTATTAAGCGGTGTTTTTTTTAAACTATGGTGCCCGTAGTTAAGACAATACACGTTAGATTCTTGGTAAAAGCATTGTATTTACGTAAAGAATCACATTTTTTTCAGTAAATTATTGAAATGCCTGCCATACTCTCAGAATAAGAGATTGGTTTCGTTACATGAGCAGAAATTCAGTTTATCTCTTTACAAACTAATCTGCAAAGGCTTTCCCTGAGATGCACCCACTGCTTGAATGTTGGTTGTGCTGAAGAACTTAATTGTGGCATCAAATAGATTACTTGTATGACATCAGCCCTGCCCTACATTTACACACATTCATGTAGTCAGTGATGGGCTCAAGACCTGTCATAGGGGCAGTCATTGTAAAACACTGCATACTACTCCTGAATCACTGAATTAAGCTGAATTGGTGCTTCCCGGAACATATTTTCCAAACTATAAATTTCAAAAGTGCTGATGGATGATTTGACTATGTTTTTAGAATTCATTATAACCTCTGTAATGTTAGACTAAAATATTTGGTTTTCTGCATCGTTAAAAAAGATGGTTTTTAAGAAGAATCGTGCCAATTTCCAGTTAAAAAGCAACATATCTTCCTCCAGCTGGAATGACAGTTGTCATATTTACTCAACAAATATTTCCTTTGTGGTTTGGATAGTGGATCCCAAACAGTGGTCCCATCCTGTGCTTCTAATGACATAACTCTCTTTTGATACAGTTCTTTTATATCTTCAAATTTTGACAGCAATCAATTATGCCAGATGAAAACTGAACTAAAATTGCACCATACAGTTTTAGTTACAAACACAGCGTTGACAATGTGATTATAGAAAAGGTTTGTGGGAAGGACACAGTCATTCCTGACAGTTTCCTCCTTTCTCCTCAGCTATCCTTTGTATCAGCTGGGCAACCCACAGCTGAGGCTCTTCAGACCCAACTGGTTCCTGACTCTGGTTAGGCCTGGAAAAGAGCAGCCTCCTGACACCGTCCAGTTTCGCATCCCAATGGAGTAAGTCTGCTTACACATCTTTACTGTCATTGTGTGGAGATCCATCAGAGAACAACATTTTATGTAATGATGTCACTGTTAATCCTGCATTTTTAGCTGGTAAGACTGTACTAGTTCATATAAACAAAAGGTGTAATGACTCAAGGTACAACAAGCACTGAATGGATCCATTGCAAGGAGTGGCTTTCTGCTCTGTGGTAACTGAGAGCTAAACTTAAAACACAGTAATACCCATATAAACAATTGGCATGATTGCTCTCATAAAGACTGACATGACTGTTGGGTTATTAACATTATAAATAATGCTTGTATTTTACATGTATATAATAGTCTATAGCAGTTTGAACTATACATAGCCATTGTGTATAACAGCTTAGTTATCAGAACGTAATGTGTTTACTCATGGATATACAAGCTCAGATTAATTTGGTGTGTGAAATGTGATGTGATACATCCTCCTATCTTAGACTAAAGGCAAAGAAAGATGTTCCCATGATAATCAATCTTGAAATTCATTAATACTTTTCAACTCTACAAAATCACTACATGAGCAGATGGTTCCACAGAAGTGATTTCAAGCACTACTTCTTTAATTTGGTCTTTGTAAAGCATGTCTGGGTCTTCATATCTCACATTTGCTCAAGGAAGTCAAACTACATGACAAAAGTTTTCTTAGATTATTATACCACCTTCAGGTAGGTGGCTTGCACTACATAAAACAGAATCAAAAACACTTCAACTGATTTCTCCATAAATCTGTTTAGTGTGCTTAGTCAGAGTTGAATTTTGTTGGTTATGTTGTTAAAAACAACAACATGAAGTCTCCCATCACTTACACAAAACTTAATGGATGCTCACTTTTCCTTTAACAGGAAAGCCTAAATAACAAGAAATATCCACGTATTAATCAATCTACAAACAACAGCCTTTCTCCCTATTGTAAGTTTGATTTGATTAGATGTCTATTTCAGTGAAAATTGTTTGTTTAATCTTAAATGTTGCTTTTCTGATGCAACTTTTTCTCTATGCCCCACAGAAAAGTCCACAGCCTTGTCAGCCATGTCACTTTGTGCTTTGGTGTGATAATATTAAATGACTTAAAGCTTATGTATGTTTATGCATAGACATTTTCAATTTTTTAATTCAACCTTACTTAAATGGTTACTCTGTTTGACATCCCCCCATGTCATTAGTGGCTTAAGGATACTTGAACAACAAAAAATAACAGTGAAATATAGTGTAATATACTCACACATAGGCCTAGACCTGTGTTGCATATCTTATGTCCTTACAGGCAGTAGGTAATTACCACAATGCCACAAATCTGAACCTCATCAGGAATCAGGAGGGTATCTCAGTTAATGAGACTTCCAGTGCTTTGCAAAAGTCCTAGGCCATCCTTAAAATGAGTACATGTATTTATTTCTTAGTATCTTCTCTTTAGCTCTAACAAGAGAATACAGGAAATGTGTACACAATCATCTGAAGAACGTAAATGCTCCCTGCAGCATATATTCAATATTTAGTGTGATGTCTGTCTCCAAAAATAGTGGGGTTTTTTTTACCCCCTTTATTTTTCTAATACATTTAATAAATAAATGTGTTGAATGAAGAACATAAAATTATTAATATTGTAAATCTCTGAAATGTTGACTGTGCAAAGTATAAAGACATGTCAAATGCAAATAGATTTCACACTAAACACCTGACACTTTGGGTTATAGAACAGGGTTTTTCTTGAAGTGTCTGTTTTTAATGCTGTATATATTTCCTGTACCTTCACAAATAGTCATGAGAACTTTGTTAAAAAAAATTAATGTAACAGTGGCCTAAGACTTTTGCATTTTTTTCTTACAGTAAGTGACATCAAGCTTGTGTTAAAACTGTCAGAATAATATGTTGAGGACCATAAAACCATTACTTTTTGGTATTTCCAGTTGTTGCTATTACTATTAAACTATTTTACCACATTGGGCTCAATGAGACCTATTACATAATGCTTTGTATCTCAGACTGCAATGATTTCTTTTCTCTGACACTGCTGGATCATTTAACTACAGCTGGAGTTGGTTGGATGTGGTCATTATGGCCACCAGGTGGCATGGCAGTCTCAAGAGCAGAAATCAGAGGCAGCAGTCCTGATAGTATGGACTGTTTTTACCACTTTTGGCTGTCTTCAGTGAACTCACTTGCAATGATGATATGAGAAAGGCAGACATGGGTGGGAAGTGAGGTCAGGAGTGTACTTGTTAGGCGTTATTGTGGGTATTTGGGCTGTGTTACAGACTATTAGAGGAGTCAAATCTAAAACTGCTTTTTAGTTCTGCCCTTGAATATTACCTTGCTTTATTTATTGTTATTTGTCTTTCATTTCTTGCAAGTTTTGTGGGTTTGGACAATATATATTTGGCGGTGAAACTCAACAGGAGGTCTTTACCAGTCAACTGATGAGCTGATTTTGACTTCATGTGCAAGCCAAGGTCAGCGAGGTTAGCAATGCTCCTCTGGCGCAGAGAGGCCCAGAGCCCACACTGGGGAGAAAAATTGAAGTTTCAGGCAGATCATCTACGTGTCTCTGGTGGGGTTTAGCCCATAATCTGTTCATCCAGGTGCCTGGCCTCCCACTCTGATTCTTGCCGCTTCTCTGCCAAACTCCTAGGGTACTTATGTAATTGTGTGTATGTGTGTGTCTGTGTGCTCGTGCATGGTTTTCAGTGCAAGTCAGTTTGTGAGAGTAGTGTTTGTCTGTGTGTGTATATATGCACAAAAGTGGGTAAGTGCAGGGAGTGTTATGTATTTATTTTTTGCAGTCTTTTATGCTTGGGAGAGGTTCATGACTGATTGATATACTGCCGAGGCCGCAGTACGTCCTTGAAACATTATTATTTTTTACTTCTCATCCTCTCTGTGTCGTAAATGCACACATGGAGAGACAGCCACACAAGCAAAAATATTACTCCCACTCTCGGCTAATTGATGAGTCTGCTCATTACGGCAGTGGAGATGAAGTTATGACTCTTTATGGTAGGTGGTGTTGGTGTGTGGGTAAGGCATTGTAGCGCGGAGCAGCCGTTAATGAGAAGTAGAAATGTGGGAATTCTCAGGTCAATAACACAAGGTGGCTTTTGTCTCTAAGACACCTTGGAGCGAGATCTGTCTTGTTCTGTCTTGTTTTTTTTTCTACTTTTGTTGAGCTCTCACTCATATCATTCTCTCGCTTTCTTCTGCTATCTGAACACGGCTTTCTCTTTCCTCTCCCTCCGTCCCACCCTAGGCTTTGCTGTTTATTGTGCTTTTCTTGAACACTTTGCAATGCGTCCAAGACCAATCCCTCTTTGGCACTTGTTGTTTCAGACACCTGGGCTGTGTTCTCTCGTAATTCTCTTTCTACCTGCTAGAGGGAAGTGTTTGTTTGTCTTTTTGATTGTTCTCAAACCTTTTGTGCTATGTTAGTATTTCCTCTCTAGAAGGAACATCATCGAATTTCTAGGTTTACACCCACATACACCTCTTGTACCTCACCTGGCATGGCTAGAGGCCAGCACCGACACACAAAGAAAGGAACACAACACTGAGCCTTGTGTTCAGTTTACTACTCAGTCACATTTCATGCTACTACACTGTCTAATAACTATGAAACCAGACCATCCTGCACTTTCTCAGGATGGAACGAACTGATCCGGCAATACAGTAGCTCAGTCTTTTTTACTCTTGTACAGCTAACCAGTACCTACCTGTTGGATCAAACGGTGTTATGTTCGTCATAGCAGTCGTCATTCTTCTGTTTGTTTCCTCCATCTCATAAACACATGGCCCAATTTGAAAACAAGGTCATTTTTCACGCTAATTAACCTCAGCTTATGTCATAGGGAGTCATTCAGGGAGCTAGTCGACTATTGTAATTAACTCTCGAATCTTTACTGACCTGTCTATCCCTAAGAGGTTCAGTGACTTCAGTTGACCTCTGCTTTGATCTATGTCTGTCCTATTGTCAGACCAAAACCTGCACAATAAATATAATCCTTCACACGCTGCTCTTATACAATCAACTTCTCAACTGTCTCTTCTCCAAGTCTCAGGTTCCTCAGTGGCTTTCCCTCTAAACAAAGTCTGCTATTATGATCTTGATACTTAGTGCTGAGCAACTTCTGTGCTTGTATTGTCTGTGTAGATGGGAGGGTTAAGGTAGTGAGTGTGCGTATTTCGGTCCAAAGCTGACAATGGAGCGGGCTGACAATGAGGAGCGGCTTTCTTTTGCCTTTCATCTGTGCAGAAAACAACTCTCCTGTTTCATTCTCACCACTAAGCCGCTTTGACACAATTTACTTTGATGTTTTGTGTGTGTGTGTGTGTTTGCAATTGTGCATCGGGACATTTTAAGTGTTTACCTATGACCTATTAATAAAGGGTACAACTAAACATGACGTCCAAGAGCTGCATAAGGGCACATATTTCTTGCTAGAGGAAAAGTACAGCTCTCTATGTTGAGCAATCTTCTTTGTGTTTTGAGATTACAGTTTGTTTTATGAAATGGGACTGATTTTTAGCGATGGTAAACGCATATTTGTCTGCTGCTTTAATTTTTTTCCGATATTTGCTGCGAAGAAGCTACATTAATTATCATGTTTTCCATTCTGCTTTTGTAATCATTATAATTTATCTTCCAATATAAAGGCACTATAAAAGTCAGACATGTATGCAGGGATGAGTTTCTATCAAACAAGCAGCCACATTAAAGCCTTCCAGTGGTTTGCCAAATAAAGTTGCTAAAACAAGCAATCTTTCCAAGAAGGATTCATGTTAGCCACAAGAAGTACAACGGTCACTGAATCATCTCCATACAACACTGTGTTCCTTATAAAACAAGAACTACATGACTGCAACAACACCCCACGTTCTATGAATCAAATGTTGCTGTAGTGATTAGTAATTTGCACTGACTGTTGTCTGACATTCAGTTTGTGCCATGGAGAACACACAACATTGAAATGTGACTCATCATGATAAAATGAACTAACCAGAGATAAAACAAAATTGCCAAATAAACATGGTTGTCATTTGATGAGTGAAAAGCTTTCTGTGGCTTAAGTGATAGGTTTGATTTCATTTCAGTTTGAGAAAGTTGCCATACCTCAATGATTACCGTCAATGAGGTTAGGGCAGATGTAGCTGCAATATCAGATGATACATTGAGGATGTATCTGAATGTCAGCAGTGTAGCGGTGGAAGTGGAGGGCATGGCAGCGGATAAAGTTTCCAAGGGGAAGCATATAAAGAATGAACAGGAGAAGGCCAAGCCCCAAAGCCTGGGGGATGCTTTAGGCTTTGGGCCTGTTCTAAATTGTCTGTAACACAACACGTTTAGTAAGAAAACCTCCCAAAAATTGAATGAAACTCCTACGGATGAAGTTACCAAATTAGTCAGTGACAGAGTTTGCCATGTATTGTTTGGTCATCATCTGTATACATTTTTAGATGCATCTCTACACAGGTTTTGTAAAAACTTGGTGGTCAAAGGCTGAAGATGCTATCACCTCATGTCTGTGCGTGGTTATGAGTATGATAACTCAGGAAGACTGTCAAGGAATTTCTTTAGATTTAGCTCCAACTTTTACTGAAACTTAGAGAAGAGCTGATTAGATTTTTAGAAGTCAACAGTCAAGGTTGCTGTACCTGTGACTTTAAAAAAAAAACTGCATTTGGCTATAACTCAAAGAATTTATCCAGAATTTATTAAGATCAGCTGATTTTGCACTGATTTTAGAAGGGTGGCCATGGCTCAGGTGGTAGAGCAGGTCATCCAATATATGTATGAATGGTCGGTGGTTGTTGGAGGGGCCATAGGTGCAAGCCATGCTTCCATCAGTTTGCCTCAGGCTATGAATGTAGTTTACCACCACTAGAGGGGGAATATGAGAGTGCATGAATAATGGATCAATAAAGTAAAGCGCTTTGGGTGACTTGAAAAGCACTATAAAAATCAAATTTTTTATTATTATTATTATTATTATTATTATTATTATTTTTATTATTATTATTATTATTATTATTATTTTCCATAAGTACCAAAGTTCCTTCTATACTTGCAGTCAGTATACCTACAGAGTTTCATAGATATCGATGTATGCGTCAGTGAGTTATTTTAGTTCTATAAACAGAAACATAAGTGGGAATTGTTCGTTGCTTCATTGGTGTGCAGGATAACAGAAAGATCTAACACCTTCACCTGAAGTAAAATCCTAAGAGTCCAGTCAAATGTGTAGGCTATATATTATAGGGAGACCTGTGATGAACTGGCAAAAAAAAACATTCAGGGCGTACCCCCCACCCCCCGTTTGGCTGTTGGTAGCTTGGATAGGCTCCAGCAGCCTCAGGACCCTCTTGAGGACTAAGTGGTTCAGATAATGGAAGGATGGATGTTGTGTGAAGGTGTTAAAAGTTTACTTCACATTGTAGATTCAAAAGAGGAAGCTGACATAAATGATCGCTGAATTTTCTTGTCACAGTTCCATATTTTAGTCATAGTCTTATTCCTTTATACTTAATATGAAGTAATTAAAAGTGAATAAAAAATTGATTTGGGGGAATTTTGCAGGAAGTAAATATTAGGAATCCTATTTAATGACTGCTACAACATTACCGATAAATAAAACTTGTAATTTTTGTCTTGTCTGGGGTTTGCTGACAGTGATGCCAGTGTGCGTCTTTAAACCTGCTTGGCAACAACAACCCATAATTGAACCTAATTCATCGCCTGCGTCATTTGATGCCTTTCTAGGTTTTGTGTTTGGAGTTCTTTCATCATCTTGGGCCAGGAATCTTTGTAGCATGTGTGTTTGCGTGTAATTATATACCAGTTGCTGAGGAACGATGCCTTTAGCCCTGGCAGTTGCTGGAGGCAGGTTTTCATTCTTCCTGAAAGGCAGACGTGTGAAAGGTTAGCTTGTATAGTCAGATGGGAGTTTATACTGGGATGATGATCAGATGCTGCCTGCATCACTATTGAAGACACCACGCCCTTTGTCTAAGTTTAGCCTTGTTTATGCACACGCTTAACTTGACATTTTCTCCTCAGCTTTCAGCCCAAGGCTTTTTCTCAGACTGGATTACATTTCATAGCTGAGATGGGAGTCATGTACTGTATTTTCTGAACTGATCTGACTCAGTTCAGGAAAAAAAACAGCTATGTTTAACTGTGGCTATTGCCAAAATATTTACACATGGAAGGGCATTTTGTGCCATTTTACTGCACTCACTGTACAGTAAAACGGTCGCTGTCAGCGTTTTACCAGTATAGATGCTGTAGAGTATTATGGACGAGTTTTTAATAGTTTACTTGGCTTAAGGAGAATTTTCTCAACCTATAAAGATGCTTCAGTTTATCACGGACATTCAAAATCAGCAGATTGGAATTATGTGGTTTTCAAAGGACTGGAAGTGAATGGAAAACTGTAAATCTGAGAACTAATGTTGTCAGACATTTAATATATTGTATAAAGTATATTTCCCTTTGAGATGCAGTTGAGTAGAATTATGTAAAGCTGCATAAAATGGAAATTTTCAAGTAAAATACCATGCCTTAAATTTTGCAGTACTTAATGTGCTTTGTCTTGGCTGTGTTTTTGCTGTGGTAAAGGCAGTAGGGGTTTAAAAAATGTTTTCCCCATTAATCAGTATCAGTGTTCCGTCTGCTAATGACTCAGAGGAGTCCCTGTACTCCCAGTCACTTTCGGTCTCTTCCTGCCTGTGCTTTCTAGGAAAACTCTTCTCTCAGAGCAGCCGCACTCTCTTTTTTTCCTGCCTTGATCTCAAGTACCCCCAGTGACTCTGCTCTGCTTCATTGCCCTTTGATACACACACTGTGAGACAGAGGTTATTGGGGGAGGTGGGTGCAAATAGAGCAGAAAGGTTCCTCTGCAGGCCACATCTGGGGAAATACATCTCACTTCTCTTGACTGGGCAAAGAGAGAAAAGTATGCCTAAAGAAGTCTTGGTAAGTTAATCCACATCTTTTGTCACCCAGTAATGCAGAGACCCCTCCACTCCCTAATGGTGTGGAATATCTCAAAAGGAGATCTCAATGAGTACTTAGTTCTTTCCTGTCTCAAAGACATCTGCCCTAAGTTTGCATTTAGTTAAAAAAAAAAAAAAAAAACCTATCGTAATCAAGAGTCACCACATCAAACCATCCTGCTTCTATAATGGTGCAGTCAAATGTGGAAAGAGTTACTGTGCGTTGTAATTGTAAGTTTACCTCTCTCGATAAACTTAGCAGGTCAAAGGGAAGTTCTAGGTCTGCATCAGTTTCAGGCTTGCCAAAGTTTTAGCCCATTATAGAGTGAAAAGCTATTGTTTGTACAGCATGGAACATATATTACATCACTCTTAGGTACAAAGAGTCTTTGTCTTCACAGATGGGGTTTTCTCATGCAAATGTTTTTGCCTCACCTAATATTGCTGCAACAGTTTGAGGTATTGTGCATTTTCCTCTAAAAAACAGGAATATTACATTATGACCTCTTCTATCAAAGAAACATATGAGGTGATATAAGAAGCCATATCCGAGGCACTCATGTCAGACCACAGCGTCGCTATTAAGCACTTTGTCAGGCACATTTGGGAAGTGCTCTCTACCAGACTAATCCAATTGGCCAGATTGATTAGCAGTTAAAAGCCTTTCTTCCTCTGGTCGGAGCAATCCGCTCCAAATGCCGCCCATTGGGCTAGCCTCAGCTGCTGTTAGCTTCACTTCCTGTGTAGGGTTTCACTGGGCACGATCAATACATATAGACTGCTAAGTGGATGAACACTGACACTCACATTTCTCTTCCCTCCACTTTATGGTCCAGAGAATGAAAGCCGAATATGGGTTTATATGGGAGTGTCCTGTCTGTTACAGTAGGTAATAGAACAGCAGAGTTTATGGGAATCCAGAGTGGAAACAGGCTGTATCATTCTTACGTTGGTCTGAATGGAGTGATTGTGGAATTAATGGACAGTGATGTTACATGTAATACTGGAGAATGTTGAATTGCCAGTTCAGACACCTTCCATCATTCAATTATCACACACTTATGTTCGAGCCACCCCTTCATAACACTGGTGCTGCAGGCCTCCGCTCTCCGATTTCTCTTTCCCTGTACTTAGGTTTGTTTTTATCTCTCTCTGTTCTGGACAGGATGACCAAGTGTGATGTAAAGAATTACCTGCAGAAGATCTATAATGTCCCTGTGGGAGTTGTACGGACCAGGATTCAATTTGGTGAGTGTCTACTGCTTTACCTAAAGACATGCTAAGAGCCACTAAAGGCTCTTCTGAACAGCGACTTTAATGAGCTCCAAGTTATGTCACCTCCAATGGAATGAAATTCAACACAATGATTATTTTGTCATGGTTTATTTTACGTAAATTGTAGGTTTTATTTTTTACTCAGCTTGCGTTATACTTCCATCTTTACATTGTGACCAGTCTAAGCAGATATTTCTCTGTCATAACTTGCAAGTTGTTAATTTTTTTCATAAGCCGTTACGTTCTCCAAACCAGTCGCCCAGTCCCTCAAGGAAGGCCCACCATCCATCTCCCAGTTTTCCAAGACTGTTTTGCCATCTGGTCATAACATAAATTCTGGTCCAATACTTCAGCAATAATGGGAGACCTAGTGAAGTCTGACATTCTCCACTTTTTGTTAATAAAGTGTTTTTATGATATTAGCAATGTGACAGAGATTCTTCATCCAAAATTTCTTGATAGTTTTATTTAGACCATGTCATTGCACATATACCAATGTACCCTCAAGCTGGATGTTTGAGATGATGTCAGTAAATATTAGTTTTATAAACTGATGTAAATTTATCCAATTCAACTAATTCCAATTTGAAGACTGTAAACTCTCATACCAGTGGACATTAGTGATAGCAGTTTCAATTTATGATATAATTGGTCTTCCCATTGATATGCAGCAGTGCAAGTGTTTTCCAGTGGCTTGTTGCAGTAGTGGTTAGCGTGCCTGGCTCTCCTTTCCCCCTAGCACACAGCTGCTTATCTGAAAATCTGCTGCTGCGGCACTCCAGCCTCCAGCTGTCCCAGGACACCCCATGCTCCTTCCACACCAACACATACTCTTGTGCTTCCAAACCTGAAGTTACAAGAGCCTAAATGCTCCATCCCCTCCACACATCCCAACCCCTAATTTCCCTCCTCCTGGTCCCTCCAAGGGTGATCATACAGCTAACAAGAGTGTGATGTCACTGACTTAATAATCCTCTTGGCTATTTATAGGAAGAGGAAACAGCTCAGATTTGCATGCACTGTTTTGGGGGCTCCCTACAAGTTTAGGAATTTGCAAATTCAAGGAAGAACAGAGGGATAAGACATATGGGTAGCTTTAAGCAGGCAAGATGATGAGGCATGTGCCCCCTCTGTGCTGTGCCTAAAGGGCCATGAGGAGCCCCATCTAACTCTGGAGGAGAGACTAGCAAGGAGACATAGAGGTAGGGAGGGAGAAAGAGGCGCCTAGCTTATCCTAGCCCACAGTGTGGAGGACCCATTAACGTTGTTTATTAGGGTTGTGTCAGTAAAAGCTAGGTTAAAGGAAAGCCCCAGGGTGGGTGGGAAGGTGGAAGGAAAGAAGTGAGCTGTGTGGGGAAACATGGGGATAGAGAAAAAAGGGCAGCTCAGGGCCCCCGGTGATCCCGAGGTGCGTCAGAGAAGGTATCCCTGTCTGCGTCAGGAGTTCCACTCAATTGGCAGCATAAAGACGGGAACAAGCAGTGAAGAGAGAGGGGTGCAAACGACCCTTTCTTCCCTCCATGGGCGGCAGGAGTATTTTGGAAGGAGTTGCCATGGTTACCTCTCTGGCCTGGGATTTGTAACATGATAGCTGGCTGCCAAACCGCAATCTCAAAGTGGGAGAAATTGTGCTTGCGTTTGCGAATGTTGTATGAAAGCTCTGTCTGTATGCACTAGTAAATGGCTACATGCTTTGAAAGAAACACCCATAGCCTGTTGTGTTTTTTTTGTTTTTTTTTTAATTTGGGGGGGGGGGGGGGTTGTTTTTTACGTAAGAGACAGGTCAGTTTCTTACCTTGCTCTTCCACAGTATTTCCCCATGGACCTCATCAGCAATGTAATCACAAACACATACAAAGGCACACACACTTTGTTACCTCTGGCTCCCACCCACACAGGGGCCTCCATTTAGCTGGGGGGGATGGAGGGGGGTATTTTACAACCCTGCTCAGGGCTTTCCCTGAGCACTGGGCTGTCTGGCTAGTGATTACTAGCTAAACGTACCACATAGACACAATATATACACACACACACACACACACACACACACACACACACACACACACACAAAAATGACTCATTACAGCGGAATGTTTCCCTTGTTTTTCATGTCATAAACTGTTCCCATGGCAATGGCACTTACTCAGAGGGCCTGTTGACTTGACCACCAGGGTCTTATTGAGATTCGCTTTCTAACACAGGGATGAGCTGGTTGATGCGCTATTCATTATCCATCACTGATGAATGTTTTTGTCTCACGTCCCTTAATTGATACCTGCTTGAAGTGCCTCAGACTTTGTCAGAAGGACCTAATTTACATGCATACTACACATGCACTCAGAGAGGTGTGACAGTAGCTGCTGGGCCTTCACTCATAATCTGGATCAGGCTTTGCTTTGTCACACACGTGATGACTCAGTAACTCCTCAGGGAAAGGAACTTCACTATATAGAAGCATGTCTTTTGGATAATTATAATTGCTTTCTAAGTCATTAAACTTTAGAACTGTGTAGTGACATGGATGAAATGCTTTCCATCTTTAAAACTGTTAATTGCATTTCAAATGAACGTTTGTGTCTGCATCAGTGAATTCATCTGTCAGACTGGGAGCAGGTGATTTGACTAAAACTTCACCTCTTCACACTATAACATTATATGTCACAGTTACATATATCAGTTACAATTCTTAATATTCTTTTAATAAATGGTTTTAAATGACCATCCTGTGTCATCACATTTCAGTTCCTTCTGTTTTTGGAACTCCAATGCAAATAATTCCTGTTCTGAATTATCACATTCCATGTTACGTTCACTCCCCTCCATGTTTAGAATAGAATAGAATAGAATAGAATAGAATAGAATAGAATAGAATAGAATAGAATAGAATAGAATAGAA
>JAQQZY010000024.1:8412437-8434729 GCA_030068375.1 Ostorhinchus rueppellii | reverse complement strand
CTTCATGTAACTCTTAGACTGTATTTTGTCCTTTTTTCTCAGAGCAGCCGTTCCACTGTCGGAGCGCTGCAGTCCCAGCTCACTCCTGTTGGCTCCGTTTGATCCAGACCAGCAGCTCTGCCTGTTTTGGACTGGGGGGGGGTCATAACCTTTCCTTTTTGGGCTGATATGTGATGTGAACCGTCCCCACTGCCTGTACCTGTGCGGTTTTGGGGCGCTCTTGGCAGCTCATCCCCTCATCATTACTGCCGCCTTGTTTGTCTGGCCGTGTTTTCATCGTCTAAAAGTGTAAAAACATCCAGAAAACACGGCGGCGGCCTTTCAAAGACGCCTGCCCTCCGTCCACGGAGCTGCGGGGCACGCAAGGTGAAGATGAATTGGGTCGGCTGACTTGTTTGGAGACGAGACACGGGCCCCTAATTGGATATCATCGCACACTCTTTCCCTAATTAGCACTGCATTGCTTTATGAACTGATATTAAGATGCAGGAGAAACAGTAATTAGCTAAAGGTTATTAGCAGCCGGGGGCACATGGACATGGATCACGCTGGGCAGTGTAATGACTGCACACGGCTTTGTTTACTTTGGCTTATTGGTCCGGCCTTCCTGTAGGTGCAGCGTTTCCACAACAGATGCCTTCGATCTGCATTATTAACGCTGGATTAATACAGTTTAGCGCCTCGTAACCCTTCAAGTCCTGACGTGTCTGTGGTGACACGTTCTGAACAGATGAAATATTCACCCAAATTCAACTGTTTCATCAATAACAACATTCGACCTTATTTTTTTCCATGGACAAACAGATGCTTTAGGCTTTTATTTTCACTGTTTTCTTCGTGTGTTTTTGTTTTTCCTGTTGTTTCCAGTGTTGTGGTGAATTTTCCTTGATTTTTTTGTGCTGACTTTTGTCAGTGGATCGCCTGTATGGAGTTAAACGAGTGTCACAAGGACCTGGCGTGATTTAGGGAAAAAAAGACCCTGAACAAATACTAGTTGCTTATTTATTCTAGTTTTCATTATTGTAGTTCATTTTTTGCATATTTTTCATGTCAATATTTATTTTTTTTATAAATATTTTATTCATTTTTTTACATTTAGTTGCTTTTTCTTAATCTTATTTTTTGTGGGTCTTGTTCAGTTTATAGCTTATTTCCTTCATGTTACTTATTATTTTATTGGTTTATTATTCTTTTCTGTTTGTTTCATTGATCACTTTGGCTGTTTTTGTTCGTTTTGTTGCTTATATTATCATTTTTTTGACCATAGAATATTGTATCGAGATAAATAGTGTCAAAAGCAGCTGGATTGATTTTGGGAAAAAGAGCCAAAGGTAAAACTACTGGGACCAAATTCAAATATCCTTTGCTTATTTATACCATTTTACATTATTTTAGGTCATTTTTTGCACTTTTTTTTTCCTGTCAGTTATTGTTTTGTAAATATTTTTTGGTTTAGTTTTCTTCATTTTTATACATTTTTCTTTTTTAATTATTTTTTTCTTCAGTTTTGTTCAGTTTTTGTCTTATTTTGTTCATGTTACTTATTATTTTGTCGGTTTATTGTTCAGTTTTGTTCATTAAGTGTCTTATTTTCCTCCATTTTGCTTTTATTTCCTCTTTTTTTCAGTTTTCTGTTATTTTCTTAATTTTCCTACATTTTTTCTTTTATTTCCTCATTTTTTCCCCAGTTTTGTGTCTTATTTTCTTCATTTTCCTACATTTTTTCTTTTATTTCCTTTTTTTTCCTCCAGTTTTGTGTCTTATTTTCTTCATTTTCCAGCATTTTGCTTTCATTTCCTCATTTTTCCTCCACTTTGGCGTCTTATTTTCTCGGTGCTCCTCGTAACCTGTAACAGATGTTGGCCGCTGCTCCGTTTCCTGTGTGAATATTTTACAGGCGAAGTGCAAATGGATGGGTGCAGCGCTGCTCCTGTAGAAATTGTTAAAGACTCTGCTGTGACTTTTTATTCCCAGCAGAGCCATTTATCAAGCTGCCAGAGCAGAGTGCATGTGGCTTTGATGCGAGGTAGAAACTCGGGCCGATAGGAAGCCTCTGCCTCCAACACCACTGACACTGATTATCGCCCACGTTCACTGACACGCCGCTCGGCCAACGCCAACCTTAAGGTCGCAGAGTAACGGTCAGCTCGCCATAAACACACGCCGACACCAGGGACGGGGTGAAGACGGTGGGGTTTGTTCAGCGTGTGTGTGTGTGTGTGTGTGTGTGTGTGCGTGTGTGTGTGTGTGTGGGACAGTCTGTTACAGTTACACAGGCAGCGTGCAGAAATCCAGCCTCCAAAAAGCCATCGGTTTAGTGCTGACTGCAGACCTACACAAACAATTCTTTTTATATCCTGTGTGTGCACAAGACAGAGGGAGGGCGGGAGGGGAGTGCATTCTGAAAAATTGATTTGATGTTGATAGTCAAAGTCAAATAAACATGCTGACATCGCAGCGCGCTTTATCTCGCCGCACACATTCTGAGGAATCTATAAGGCGCAGAGAGCACCAAAGCCGTGCTGTTTGTCTATCCATCACCCTGTCCGTTTCCCCGTTCTCCCCGATTCTTTCCCCCCTGCTTCCTCTCTCTGCTGCTGAGCTCTGAGCCGCAGTACTGGCGTCCGCCAAAAGAGGGCAGTGTGGAACATGCGGTCATCTCCAGGGAGACGGTGAGAGAGGCTGTGTCTGGGTAATAAGAGCAGCCGCTCTGAAAGGCTGCATCCTACGGTGGGAATCAGGACAAATCGGACTCTTTTTGGTGCATTCCTCACAGCGTTATGTCATTCCTGCAAATTAAAAAAATGACTCCTGAGGGGCGGAGTTTAAACCCAGAACCAGCTTCAGCCGAAAGCATCTGCTGATCTACAGTATCAGACAGCTTCTGATCCACGAAACCTATCCATACATGTCAGTGACTGGTGTCAAATACAGCTCTACATCTGGTCATGGACATCAGATATGACAATATTTGGACATTCAGAGGCTCTGTAGTTACCGTGGAAACACCGTCATCTTCTACAACATTGATTCACCAGTAAAACCCATGGAGTTGGATCAATGCCAGTGGAGAAAATGAACAAATATTTATAAAAAAGAATTACAACAAGACAAATAATGTGGAAAAATATTAGTAAAATCCTCAGTAAAATTAAGTATAAAAGCAAAAAAAAAGCAACAAAATGAACAAAAACAGCCAAATTAACCAATAGAATTTAGAAAAATTCATGTCATAATAATTAAGTAACATGAACGAAACAAGCCATAAACTCAGAAAGAAGAAAATAATAAAGGGAATAAAAAAATAACCAAATCATTACATTGTGATTTAACGGAAAAACCGACATTACGCACTTCTGGTTTTTTTTTTACCATTTGGTAAATATCGGTAAAGTTTTGCGCAGATGTCCAATGGAAAAGTAGCTACTGTTTTATAATGCCTGCAAAAATGACCAAAAACAGTCACTCGCCCAATAAAGGACTCCGTAGTATCTGAACCATGGTCTTCTTTCCTGGAACTTCAGCCGACGCTCTGAGGACCTTCAGGTCTGCTGGTCCTGTAGAACCCGTGGACTGGGTCTCAGTTCCTGCCTCTAAACCCTGGACTGGATTCTAAACCCGGGGCTTTTGTGACGGCGGCTCCAGAAGGTTGTCTTTTCTTATTTTAAAGCCACGTCGGTACCATGCCGGAGCTCCCCTCAGGATCATGGTCCTGCTCAAAGACCAGTTTGCTTCCTGGTGTCGTAGGATTTGCTTTAATACGAGGTTTTCGCTGCCGTCATCGGACTTCTGCGGGACCGTTTTGGGAAACACCTCAGCCAGATGCATTCATGTGAACAGACTAAACTAAGACGACTGTTCCAAGGTTTAACGGCTGCATTTCAGTCAGATTTAAGATTTCGGAGGCTGTTCCAACTTTTGGCGCTGGCGTATCATGATGTAAGGGTGAAAGTGACGATAAGTGCTGGTTTTGTTGGTGGAATGTAGAACGTAGTGGAAGGTCCTTCAGACTCTACACTACTGCACTCGAGTGTTAATGACTCAAGTGTCTCCGACTTAATGAAAGTGTTTTCATTCATGTGGCGTCCATGACCCTGAACACCAAGGAACCCATTGAAGTCAATGATGGCAGCCAGAATAAACTTGGAAGAAAGGAAATTCAATCTAAAATGTTACTGGAAGGATGAGAATACAGCTGAAGAGCCTCACGACAAGCTTTCCGCACAGACTTTCTTGGACTTCACTGAGACGTTCCCAGTCGTCCTCCTTCCTTTGTGGGGCGTGTCCATGTCCGTGGTCTTCTGGAACGCTTCTTGTGGACGTTCTGAACGGTTCCATCAGATTCAAACTTATTTCTAATTGGAGTGATGGGAACTGTTGGTGGTGGTTCTTTTTCAAACTCCCTCTGAAATTGTCTTTCCACTTCAACTGCATTTTCATCCTTCCAGGAGCAGAGCCGGCCCAAGCCTGTATTGGGCCCGAAGCAAAGTTGAATTTCGGGCCCCTCTATTTCGTTTTTGTCATTTTATTTGCATTTTTTCCTCCTCTTCCTCTTTCTTTCTTCAGCCCCAGATGGGTTCGTCCTTTTATTGTGACATTGTTTTGACTGGAAGTACTTGTGAGTTGAATGCGTAGCGCACACTACACGGCAGGAGGTGCAGGTTACGATGCAGCGGAGTTTTCACATTTAAAGAGAGGCAGAAGAATCGCTAGACCGACATCAGCAGCACCACAGAAAAGTGCTCTTTTGTACAATAATAACATTTTGATCGTATATAAATCATCACTTATGCATGCAAAAGATAAAAAAAACCCAAAACTTACTTGCCCTTGGGAGCCCCCCTGTGGCTGTGACACCCTAAGCAGGTGCTTAGTTCGCCTATGTCTTGGGCCGGCTCTGTCCAGGAGCCTTTTACAATGAATTTCCTTTCTTCCAACTTTCGTCTGGCTGCCATCATTGACTTCAATGGGTTTAATCTGCAAAAAATTCATAAACAATTTAGTAATCAACTCCTAAAGGGGGTATACATGTTAACTCTATGTACCCATAATAATAATAATAATAATAATAATAATAACAATAATAATAATAATAATAATAATAATAATAATAATAATAATAATAATAATAATAGTTGGAGTCAGAAGTGGCCATATTTAGACAAGAGAGAGAGGCTCAAAAGAGCAAAGGATGATGGTTAGGACCAATAGTTTATGGTGGTAAATGTCAGCAAATGTCAGTAAATAAAGCATTGCTCACCTTATTGATTCCTTTAAAAACTTCCCTCATATATCCCCCAGGCTCCTCCTCTGGCTGCACATAGAACTGTGCCCATGCCTTCCCAGGGCTAACTTTCCACTGCTCAGTCGTAGTTAAGTCTATCATTGGTTTGTAAATCTAGATTCTCAACATTTAAAGAAGGAAGAAACTGGTTTTCAATCGAATCAACTCGAACAGTAATTCTCAGGAGCAGCGTCCATCTAGTGGCTGCCAGTGGAATTGCACTTCAACATACTTCTGTGTTGGCATCATTTTCAGGCTGTGTTTGTTGTCCCTTCCCTTCAACCCATAAAAGGTTTATAATGTAATATATGGAAGCTCATATACATCCATTTACATCCACAATGCGACCCAGATGCATAGCTTACTATAATTCCAGCCTGGAGATATGCACAGCGGAAAGTGGAAAGTAGGAGACCAAAGCTGCAGATAAACACGGTCCAGTGCATAGAAAGCAGGGGCTAAATCATACAAACACACATACATACACACTCTGTACCTTAATAGATTTGGCCACAACAACATTGGATGGATTCTTCTTGGCCACCAGAGAACTTCTGCCTGTAGGTAGGCAGCTTGGACCCTGTGATGGTTTGATAAGAAATAGAAATCTTTAAAAGGGATTATCTATCAAAAACCAGCACCAACAGTAAACACAAAGGAAACCTGCTTTGCAGTGGAGAAGAGTGTGTGACAACTGTAAATGATCACAAGAAAAGCACCAAAGGGTGTCCAACTGCAGTCGCCCATAGGAGATAAGAGTGCAGCTGATGTAAATGACATTTAGCTCACGCTATCCTTCTGGTATCACATTAACTGTCAGGCGTGAGTTGTCCTTACATTCATGTGACTTACCCTTGGAATAGATCAGCTCTGGTTAATAACCCTTTAGGTGGACTGACATTTAAATCAATGATATTTCAATTTTCAACACTAGTCTGCTTTTTACTGTGTTCTCACAACCAAAAGCCCACAGGGCAAATCCATTTTGACATACTCTGTTGTAAGAGGATCGATAGCTGGATTCTCAGAAGTAGCTGGAGTACTACTTTGATCTACTCTGATGGATATATGGAGGTTCTAAGAACAAATCTGACCTTTGTGTGGCTTCTAGGATATTATTTCAATACTAAAATACAACAATATTTGTCAAAAAAGAAATCCTGCAATAATTCCAATTTGGAAAACATCAGCAAAGGTCGTTTTGCTCTTTTGTTGTATCTGTTGCATGAACATCAGTTAAACTGTACCTGAAGGACCGTGGTGTGGTCACACAGGAAGCTCTGGTATTTCAGGGGAATATGAATGCTCTCCTTGGGACGGAGGTAAACCCGTGGACCCGGGGCACCCGTATCAAGGTGGAACATGTTCTCCTCCAGCGGGGTAGGTGTCTTGGTTAGGTCTTTGAAGTAACGCCACTCCTCCGTGTTAGTGATGACACTAGATGAAGAGATTAAAAGATGCGAGTAAGATGAAAGCAGCCTCTTAAGATGATCACAGTTGGACATGTTACGCAGTGTGAAATAAAAGCGAACACTGCAGCGTTCATTAGATTGTACGACAGGCTTCTGTGGAACGTTAGCAACGTACTGAAGTCAGTGTTTAATCAGTGGATGTGAGTCTGTGAGGGAGCTGGAGTACCACTGGAATTATGGTATTTTACAGACTTTTTGCACATGAGTTTTTGGATGAATGTTGTCATGTTAGTGGAGATCAACTGGTGGTCTGTGGGTAATATGAGACCCACTGACGGTTCCCATTTGACTGACAGAAATTTCAACTGTGAGAGTAAAAATGCATGTGACTTCAAACCCAAGTGTCTGATTAAGCATCTGCACAAATTTGAGTGAAAATGCATATTCATAACTGTTACAAAAGCGAGTCTATAAAAAGCAGTTCATTCTGTAGTAACACTATGATGCTAAAAGTGTTAGCATAAGCCAAAACATGGTTAACATTTAAAATATTGTACTGACATACAAGTCTGTTAGATAGAGATAGAGATATAGTCTTTTGTTGTATCTGTGTAGCAAACAACATTATCAGTCTATTTTCAAAACATAAGGGTCATGTGATATGCAGAGATGCAGAATGAACAAGGGAGAGCAGAAGTGGTCGAACGAGGTTGAGAAAGAA
Source organism: Ostorhinchus rueppellii (assembly GCA_030068375.1). Taxonomy (NCBI): domain Eukaryota; kingdom Metazoa; phylum Chordata; class Actinopteri; order Kurtiformes; family Apogonidae; genus Ostorhinchus; species Ostorhinchus rueppellii. The sequence continues at coordinate 8,427,312 of JAQQZY010000024.1, read as the reverse complement.
TGAAAAGAGAGAGTGATTTTGGCTAGAACAAAGCCATAAAGACTGAGAAATAACATGCTATTTTCAGTCTTTCACAGCAGTTATGTTCTATATTCACAGAGGGACAGAAAAAACAGGCATTATGGAACAGGGACACAGAGATACATAGTTAGCTAGCAGCTAGTAGCATTAGCATCACCATAGATGGAATAACTTAGATTGTTTTAAATGATTTATTCAAGTTATTAATTTCAGAGTCTAAATTCAGCCCTACTAGCCCCAATATGGGTTCATAAAAACAATACATTCATTCATTCATCTTCTATCCCCGCTTTATCCTCACTCGGGCCACGGGGGTCACATGGAGCCTATCCCAGCTACTTAGGGCGAAGGCGGGGTTCACCCTGGACAAGTTGCCAGTTCATCACAGGGCTGACATATAGAGACAAATAATCACTCTCACATTCACACCTATGGGCAATTTAGATTAAACTATTAACCTATCAGTGCATGTCTTTGGATTGTGGGAGGAAACCGGAGTACCTGGACAAAACCCATGCAGACACGGGGAGAACATGTAAACTCCACACAGAAAGGTCCCACCAGTGACGTGTGGGAATTGAACCCAGGACCTTTTTGCTGTGAGGCACGAGTGCTATCCACTGCCCACTGTGTCACCCTGTACATGAAATGTGCTATACAAATAAACTTGCCTTGCCTTGTTGTAATGGTTTTAAATGTTGATATTCAAAATAATCAATCAATCAATCAATGTCATCGGACTATATACCCCTCGCCTCATCCTCCATTATCATCGCTGCTGAATACAATCTCTGGTTGATCTGTTTTTGCTCTAATATTAATTGTTTTCCACCTTCAAACTTAGGAGGTAGTGGTAATGCATTGCAATGAAAGATGACGTCTACCATAAAACAGAGAGAAGGTTGTCTGAGGATATTGTAGAAAAGCGGTCAGTGTTATTTTCAGATGACTGTCCAGTAAGGAAAAAAATGTCCGCATATTGTATTCAGTTTCAGCAATTGTATCTACTGTATACCCAAGACACTGGACCTTCTGAGATATCCTGTCAGGTCTTGTCAAAAATGATCCATGGTGTCAGAGTTAGACTATGTGAAACTTTAGAATTTAAAGCTGCAGTGCTTTATAGTTTTTTTGGGGGGGGGTTGCATTATTTGGCAAAAAGTGTGTAATTCCCTTTCAGCATATTGTAATTCAAATGGTTTGAGAGGCCAAGAGAATCTACAGCTGCATACTTTATGCCTGTATTTTCAGGCTGTAGAAAATCTAATTTGTGATGCAGATTTTGTCTAATCGTAAGTGTTTTCAGACACGTAGGGAATAGGTTAAATATGGGATTGAAACTCTAATTAGATTTAGTTAAAGTGACCTGGATGTGACTACTGGTCTTTTCTGTATTTCAACATGGAGGTTCAGAAAAATGGCTTCATTTTTTTTATATTTAGGTTTAGTTTTTTGAGTTAGGCTAAAAAGAGAAAGCAGCGGCATAAGGAATCTGTATTTTCAGATTCCCATGTTTTTTTCTGTGATTTTTTTCCTTCTGTGGCTTCAGTGATAATATATGCAATAGGGCTGCAACTAACGATAATTATAATAGTTGATTAAGTTGTTGATTACTTTAATAACTAATCGATTCATCGGATAAACACAAAAGACTCAAAGTCTTTCTAAAAGATCAGTATTTAACCCAAAGCAATATAAGCTGCAGACGAGTCACTAATGACTATATCCCCACCATGCCTTTGGTTATAGTTAGTGAGTGCTACCTAGACTTGTTATGGCCAGAGACTAGCAAAATAGTCTTCAACCAGCTCCAGTTATTCACCCTATTCTCCATGGTTACTGGGGTGGCACCATCTTGTTTATTTTGTGCTAGAACTTGATACAGTACAGCGGAGTCATTGATGAGCATATGTATCAAGAGTCAAAAGAAGTGAGCTAAAATGACCAGTATTATTTGTGCAGTCTGTAGTTGCCACGATAATTGGAAAAAGAAATGTTTGTCTCTTCAACAAGAGTGTTTTACTCACGGAAAGAGAAGGGGTGAATGTTGTGGGCCGACCTTTAATCTTTATCCGGCTCCTCACGGTGTCGGGAAAAATAAGTATGGTCGTAAAATAAGTAGGGTTTCGTGTCACCGCGCATGCGCAAACTGCACCCATGCATATTTTACATGTATACAAATGAAATATGTATGGAAATAAGTATGAAATAAGTAGGGTCCTGTCCAAGTGTTCACGGTTGGTATTCCTGGCCCACAGTTAATTTGAAAGCCTGCAACGAAAAGAAAACTAACTGCATTGGACTACATATAATTAAATATATATTTAAAAATTAGCCTATATTTTTAAAAAATATTCAATAAAATTAATCTATATAGAGCTCTCTATACATAAGTAGTAGTAGTTTTACTGTGAAAATATTGAGTAAACGGCGCAGGCGCATTCTCGCGCCAAACCAGACTTATTTTGCCCCCTACTTTTTTTTACGCCACACCGGCCTCTTTGGCTGAGGGCACTTCACTTAAAAAAAAACAAAACACCAAAAAAGCCAAATGTCTGTTACTTTCACTTCGTGGATGGGAAACCTACAGTCCAGCACCCATATCCTGTGAGGCGTTTAGGTAAATGCACATAAAGTTTACTTTGCACTAATGCGAGTTTGCTGAAGTAAATGCTAGCTACATTTGCTGCTAACAGCTAAATTCTGTTACTGACTGCTTGTTCTGTTACTGATTGCTTGTTAACACACGGTTTAAAGATTTTAAAACAATGTCGTTTAGGAGTAAATGGTTTAAAGTAGTATTAACCCTGGTTAAACCGGAAGTTCCAACACAAAAAAAAAGTAGATAAAAGGGGCGGGGCAGAATAAGGTGAACCGAGGGTATGCACATGACGTCACAGCTAGCGGAAGTCACCGCAGTTATGCCCACTGAGTGACAGAAAGAGGGAGATGGGTATCGGCTTTGGCTTGAATACTGCAAAAACTTTAGAAAAAAAAAAATGGGAAGAGCTGTTGTGCCATTGGTTGCACAAATAGGTTTAAAAAGCACTTGGAGCTCTCTTTTTACCGGCTACCTAAAGCTAAAGACAGAAGAAGCAGATGGATCGCTGCAATTTGTAGAAATAACTGGAATCCAGACAACGAAACCTGGATCTGTGGTTGGCATTTGGTGTCAGGTAAGGTTGATTTATGCTGTATTCATACCTTACATTACATATCGTTTTGGCTAATGTTACTTCTTAGTAAAGCTCTTAATGTTAGCATCTGCCATTTAGTTCTGTTTTATTTTATATATTTAAGCCACTGACATGGTAGTGAAGTACTTCCATTCGTTATTTATGTCACACTTGGTACAATTAGTGAATGGCAGTGTTAGCTTAGAACATAGCATGTCTGACAGTGGTTAACTCACATTTATATATAGACTATGAACACACAAACCTGTCCATAGACAACCAGATTATCCATCGATGTTCTCGTCACTTTCTTTTCGCCAACAAATCCAGCCTTGAAGTCTGACCAAGCATCAGGCTTTTGCTTGCTTTCAGACTTTGCATTGTGGATTTTCCCAGAGTTGAACACAGGTACATATAAATATGAAGATACGTGATTTCCGGCCACATATCAATGTTCGTAGACCAGTTGTTTGGTAGCTTGTATGGATCCAAGTCGAGTCCTTAACTTCATGTTGTATTCCACATTTTCCCGGTTTGGCTGTAGTTACTGCTATTCTCCGCTATGTTAAACCGGTGTTGTGCCAAGGTACGTATCCCCGCTCAGAGCTGTTTCCCCTGGCCTCGGAAACATACTTTTGACTTTTTAAGTCATATTTATCTCATAATTAGGGCTTTCTTATCTCATAATCACTACTATTTAACTCATTTGGACTTTTAACTCATAATTATGGCTTTCTTTTGTCATTATGATGACCTTTTACCTCATAATTTAAATTTTTAATCTCATAATTTCAACTCTATTGTCATAATTACTACTTTTTACCTTATTTCGACCTTTAGCTCAAATTTATGGCTTTATTATCTCATAATTCTGACTTTTTACCACATCATTTAGACTTTTCTCTCATAATTTAGACTATGGATCTCAGAATTATGATGATGACTTTTTACCTCACAATTTAATTATTTTTTTTAAAAAATCTCATAATTTCAACTTTTTATGTCATAATTATAACTCACCATATTTTTTTTTCAGTGGACTGAAAAAAAAAATACCCATGGTAACACATAATAGTGTGATAAAGTCAAAATTATGCACGTCTGGCCAGGGGAAATAATTCTGAGCTGAGATATGTATCTTGGCACAACACCCTGTTTGCTTTTGCCACTCAGTCTGACTTAGAGGGGCGTGGCAAGGTGGAAGCTTACCCTCTACAGGCGATCAAACTAATGCTATATGTATTAGTTCCAGTCAATGATAGCTAATGTTAATCTGGTGGCCTGATAAATAGAGATGGATGAAAACTTTATATTTATGACAATATTGTTTCACTAGCTAGTGGGCTAAAATAATCACTACTCATACATGATCTTAAGATGTTTACATTATGTTTCCAGTGGCCACTGTAGCCCTGTTTGCCCAAAACGTAATGTGGGATTTAGGCCACTTTTTTCTCTGTATTGTTTTGTTACATAAATGGCGCACTATGTTTCAGCCAAATGAGGCTGCTGTGGCCAATGGGAACATAATGTAAACCTAGCTTTAAAAATCCGGCGCAGCGTCCAAAGCCTCAGCCATGTTACTCTGTGTTTTCATCTGTTACACTAGAAAGTGTGCGGGCATGCCTCAAAACTAATATGTTCAAGACCCACCAAATTGACTGCTGAATTTGTTGCCAACTCTTTTAAGAATCAATTTGGATTGATTTAATGGATTTGTTGTTGTAGCACTAGTATGTAACAAAGAATAAAATGCATTAAGTAATTTTTTAAAAATGTGCTTTATAACACAGACACAGCTTATACATGTTATCAAGTTGTACAAATGTGTTAGCAGACAGTTGCCTGTTTACTGTACATGTATGTTTCTAGGCAACATTTTCAGTCTAGAGTAAAGTTTCTGTTCAACTCATCATGTCAATCGTAAAAGTACATTGTGTTTACCTTTAGTTAATAATGAGAATATATATATACAATAAATACATACTTCCTGCTGGAAATTGGGTATCTGTTGAGGCTCCTGAGTATCTTTCACCCCGTTTGTATAATCAGAACTAAATATAAAACAGCTGTCACTGGTTAATCTAATGCAATATAATATTTAATGATAAATAATCAGGCCACTGGACGCAGTAACGGAAATAATGACAATAACAGGTAAAGGTAGTTTAAACAACTCAGCCTCACAATCAGATGCATTACTATTTATAGACAGCACTACTGCAGCCAGGTTGTATTTTGATTGTGTGTGTCTACATGAAACAGAGAGTGTATATGTGAGTTGTGGGAAGCCCTGGCAGTAAGGAGTTGAATGTTTGGGAAGTTGCCATTAAGACACAAAGCAGAGACGTCCAAGGTGGGCTAATGACCTTACATGGATTTGTGTTTGACAGAACTCTCCAAAATGTGGTCAGGGACACACACACATACATACAAATACACACACGTAACTCCTCAAACAGATCTCTGACAGGGTTTATAATGGAGTTGGGGGCTCTCGGGGGTTTCAGTGTTCATTTGTCGCCTTGGTCAGCCTGTGTTTTCATTTGAACTCAACTGCAGTATAGGCCACCACCCAAAAGGATTTTATTTATCAAGCAAAACACTAACAATTGGATGCCGAAAGCTACACAGAGCTTTTCAATGTATGCAGTCGAACGCATTTCAGCTGCAAAGCTGCGTTGAATTGAAAGGTTAATGAAAACATTTGCCACATCTGGGCAAAAGTTTTGTCTTTGTCTGACTCATACGGTATTCAAGGTGACAGAGGGGTGGGATTTGGGTTTTATTGTCTCTATATATTAATGAACATGTTCGTGTGATGTTGCTCAAATGAATAGTATGTCTGCATCGGTTGTGGGAACACGCCACAATTCTGGCTCAAGGTTAAATAAGGATTTGTGCTGGGAGTGTCTTTGGTTTTCCACTGTACAGTCTTTCTCTGTATTTAATCCACTTGCTTTTCATATTTACCTTTTTGGGCTGTTTCACTCTTCACCGTTACCCTGTTACTTTCTCTAATCAACATGCAGGCTCTGGGGGGTTTCAGTGTTGGGTCGTAGCCTGTGTCTTCATCTTAACTCAGCCATATTGTAGACTGCTTCTCAGAAGGCTTTCATTTATCAAGTTAAATACTAACAAATGTATTAAGTGAGCTATACAGAACTTTTCAATCTATGCAATGAAACCCATTTCAGCTGGAACGCTGAGAGGTTAATGAAAACATTTGCCACATCTGTTAAAGAGGTTTTTGGCTGTGTCTTACCTCTGCAGTATATGAGGTGATAGAGGAGTGGGATTATTAGCCTTTTCTTGTATTTGCAATTTAGTAAATGTGCTTGTGTGATATAAAACTAAAGCGTATGGATGAGTGAATGGATTCTGTTTGACATATCCATACGTTAAACTAAAGATTCAGTGACAATTTGTGTTTTTTTTAATCCTTTATTCTAGTCTCTTTTTTTTGTCTTTTAGAATATTTTCTTCTAATATTTACCTTTTTAGAATGTTTCTTCACTATTCCACTTGAAAATGAACACGGCTTTTCCTTTACCTAAAAAAACCAAAACAAAACTTTGGTCATTTCCCCTTTGGTTCCTATTTGGATATCTATGAATATGTTCGTAGGTTTGCTGTGCCTTGAAAAACATAGGTTGATTGTGTTTTATTGGCTTGGTTTGGTATCTTACATCTGGATTTGGCATATGTGGCTGCCCACTGCTTTTAATAGGATGCGTTCAATAGCACTGGGTAAAATATAGAGAAGACATTGCCATCTGGGGTTAATATGGATAATGCAATTTAACTTAGAAGCTAAAATGTACGCTGCGCAAAAAGGGATTATGTATTTATTAGCACTCAGGTGGACCACATAAACCATGGTGAAGTCATCCAATATTACATCAAGTTTGATTTTTGTAAAGGCAGGAAAATAAAAAAAAATTGGGGACAGAATGGTATCCGGAACTTTAAATTTTGTTACATAAATACATACATACAACAGTAGGAATATTCATGTTGGTGGTTCTGTCCCATGACCATGATCAATTGGTCCATTGAGTCAAAGTGGCGACACAGTGGTAATGTTTCACCGAAAACAAAGTTAGTTATGACACTATTCTGCACCCAGAGACATGCGGGTATGTAGTGAAGTATGGAAATTGTGTGTGTTTTTGTAAATCTGTAATTATTGAAGAAGAGAGAGAAACACAGGTAAGCAAAAAGCAAAGTCTCTACCACAGCTGCCCTTTTGATCACACAGAAACCTAGTTACAAACTCAGATTTTACCCTATTTACACGACAGTATGTATATTTGTGTTCAGTGAAAATGGAGAGGTTGGAAAACAACGGCACCACACCCCTTTGTGTAATGAATCTGCACCTGACTCATCACATCCAGGTGTAGAAATCAGTGTATGACCTACAGTAGATGGAGGTCAGCATGGATACCTTTGGAAGACTGACCAGACCAGTGTTACGTACAAATCCACCCAATGTAAAAACAAAATAAAAAAACAAACACTTGGACAACCCTAAGCAACACCCATGTAAGTAACTCGGAGCTCCTCCGAGGATTTTATTGTAATTTGAGTTGTTTTTGCATTGTCGAGTGGACAAAGGAGCCAAATATCTTATGTTTGGAAAGAAAAGGATGACATTTTCTGGCTTTTCACAGTAACAGAATCTAAAACAATAACAATAAGTGACTATTTTTGGTAATTTCCACAAACATTAAATATGGGGCCAATCCCAAAGCCTCAATGTGGTCAAGAAGCAGTGTCCAGTGATTCAGAGAGATTTTATAGACATTTTGAAACTGTAAATAGTGAATATGAGTGACGTTTGACAGTTTATGACCTTATAACAGTTGTTTTATTGCATGTGTTTTCTTTTTAGCAAGTGCTGCGCAGGTGTTTTAAGGGAAGAGGAGGGAAACTGTTGTCACGGCAACCACCGATGAGGTAGATGATGATGTCCAAGAACACACTAAGGTTGAAATTTTGAATTTTAGAGTATTTCAATGAGTGCCCTATAAAGGGTTACGGTGCATGTTACAAACACAGTAGAAGTAGGACAAACTGGGTCTACTCAGTTCAAAAGTTGAACAATAAACCTCTATTAAACACTGCAAACTAGGAATCTCCACCCAGACAATAAGCCTCTTACTTAATGATCGCTTTGGGTGGGCCTCTGGTGGGCCTCCGGTGGTCCTTATGACTTAGACAATGCAGTCACTATGCCATTTATTACGTTGTTTCTCGATGGGTTGGTTCCATGGCTATATAATTGTTGACATTACCTGTAGAGTTGACTTACTGGACACGATTTTAACTGAATAGCAAATTAGATTTATTCAGACCAGATTTATTCAGTCATGATAGTCTGACGTTTTGCCCCAAAGTAACTGGTTCTTCATTATGACCCAGAAAAAATAGAGGCAGAGTTGGTAAATCCTTTTCTTTAATGGTTAAAACTGAAAAAAAAAAAGATACTGTTTTGAGACTATACACAAGTAGAAAATAGGAACTCTAATCCTTCACCAAATCCAGACTGAACCCGTGCACTATGAGAAGATAAACTTTAAAATTCCACCCACTTGCCCACAGACTCATTGTTCTCTATAACTGCAGAATAGCTCACAAATTAAATTAGCTCATCAGCATATTCTTCCTCTTTTGTTAAGGCCAGCACAGACCCATTTTAGGTTTTAAATACATAGCGACGCCTCCTCAAAATGATCGCCGAAAGTCATTTTTTCAGATTTTTCAGGAAACACAAAAAACTGAACCATTTGTTGAATTGTATGATATTTACTAACAATTTTAATCAAAACGGTTATAACAACAGCTGGCTATTGACATACAAACAACAAGGTCAGTCAAACACGGAACATGAGAGAATTAAATTACTTGGGCATATTCTCGAACATGCCCAAATGACTTGGGCAATTATTTTAAGAGGGTGACGATAAGTGAACCACATAAAATTTGTGCATTGCATCAAGACTTATTGACTTTGTCAGGAACCTGTCTTTCAACAAAATTCAATGAATTATGAAATGCTCTGTTTAAAATTATGACATTTGTGTAATTAGGGTTGGTTTTGACCCAGTTATAAAAATGTTATAAAAACAATAATTAGAGCCAAAACTGAAACCATAAGTGCACTGTCAGCCAACACAGTGATGACCAGCTCCTCTAACAATCATGTGAGCTTTTGGGGATTCTCATTTTGTCTTTTTATTCAGTATACCTGCAAAAAAACAAAACAAGCAAAGACGGGCATGTCCAGACATGTGAGGTCAGTTGTGTATAGAGTTAGGGACTTGCAGAGTGCACATCAAGGGGTAAACTGACCAAAAGAAAAGGCCTAGAGCCTCATACCAAAGATATTAAAACCAATATTTTCATGGATAAGGAAACCTAACAATGTAACCAACAGATGAGAAACAAATTAATGAGAGATTATTGTTTTTATTGTGTTTTACAGCTCATTTAAGACATGGGTCAAAACCAGCCCGTTAGTATTAGAGATGGTAACAGATAGCTAACATAAGAGGAAGGTTAAGACTGAAGTAAGGACATTCCTTTGCATCAGCATCAGTAATGTTCCTGTTAAAGACTAGATTTCAACAGCTTTTGCAATGTTTGCAAAGTATCATTGGTCTGCTTTGACAGAACTCTCACAGTTGGAAGTTCCTTCCTACGGCTTTTCTTTTGTTTATACCAGAATGTGCTTAATTAGCTCGTGCTCCAGAAAAGTGCACTGATTTTTATTCCATTTATACATATGCTGGCTCTCTCACCCTATGTCAAATGCAGGACAGCCAATTTCTGCTCTGAACTCAGTTCTTTGATGAGGCCTTGAGTTATTTCAGTTTCAGTTACAACAGTGTCTTGTCTGGCGCTGGAGTAAAGCTCCAGTTTGGAGGGTGATCCCATTTTCGAGTGATTCCCCTCATCCAGACGGAGCACAGCTAAAGGTTAACTCACTTTATTATCCTGTTGGGAAATTCAGACTCTACTTTTAACCCATCATAATACACACACAGTAGCTAGCATTAACATTAGGAGCAGTGGGCTGCTGTTGAAGGCACACTGGGACCAAATCCAGATCGTCATGAGTGCTGTGGTCAAGGACACTGACAGGAGAATGAACCCATATATGTCTGTTTTTAATGGTGGAAGACCCAGAGGAAACCTATGCAGAGCACAGCGAGTAGGTACAGTCTGGAAGTGGTAACCTCTACACTTCGCCCATCACAGCCAATGAAAGCATGATTAAATTATTTACAATTATCAAGATGGGATGGACTAACATATGGGTAGAAAGGGACTGATGGAGCCAAATCTATCTGTGAGCCCAGAGAGAGAGAGAGAGAGGTGATCGATGAATCCCTATTCGGATTTCTTACCTGAGGCCATGTCCACATGAAACTGCATCTTTTCCTATTCGATCTTTTTCATTGTCATTTTCAAAACAGTGCTCCGCAAACACAGAGTTGTTTCAGGAAATATCTGCATCCACACCAAACCACTGAAAATGATTGAAACAATGTAGTACAAATGCTAGAGAATAAACAAAAAAAGTAGAAGAAGACATGGAGCATGCTCATAAAGCTTGTTTAGTTCTACTGGGTCTGGTCCAATATGTCCTCCTGGTTTCCCTTCTCTGTGGTAGATCCAGGAGCATGTAGTAAATATTGCCAGCTATGGTTGTTTGTTGCTTAATAGTTGCTTTTCCATTGTCCTTCAAATATAGCAAATATAACTTGCGCATAACAATTTACATAATGGATGCCCAAACTTTAAAAGTTTTGCGCTGGCAAGAGGTGGGTTTTTGGGCATTGCCAAAATGTTATGTTAGACAAAACTGCAAACTGCAAAAACTGCAAACTGCAAAAATCCAACCTTTTTTCGCAAGTAGAGGCGTGTGAACAACAAAAAAAAAGGATGTGAATGGACGTTTCCACAAGAAAAGAAGAGTTTTAACAGAAACATGGTGCAGTATGTGAGGACACACCAGGAAACTTTTTTTAATTTAGTATAGAATAGAGGGGTAATATATAATGATAACAATGAATATATCTGTAAATCAACATGATATTTACGTTTGTTGCCATGTTTATGGAATGACTTCTTGTGTCATCTTGCGACAATAAATAAGGAAATCATCGCATTTGTGATTTAATGGAAAAACCAACATTATGCACTTTTGTTTTTCGACATTTAGTAAATATCGGTAAAGTTTTGCGCATAAGTCGAACGGAAAAGCGACTGTTGTCATGAAAGAGTAGCTGAAGATTTTTATTCAATACTTCCCATAAACTCAATAGCTGTTGTAGCTCGGGCACTCCTCTGAAGTGACGTCTTACTTCCGGGGTAAAAGGTTAGAGAGGTTGGGCTATGACATCATCAATTTAGAAAAGTTGCGGTTTGGTTGTACAGACGAAGATGTGAAACCAGCCTTTTGAAATTGATCCACTCTGGGACCCAGTTTCAAAAAGTTGCGGTTTCAGTGACTGAAAAGGCTGGTTTCGTGTGGACAAACGGCCTATCCGATACAAAAGTTTTGCGGCTACGACCGAAGCTGTCTTCGTATGGCCAGGGCCTGAGCTTCACCCACAGACAGACATTCGGTAACTCACACGACCTGCTGCATTGTGAGTCATCTGCTTCATATTTGTCTTTTCGGGTGTGATTGGGCAATTGGCTCAAATAACTCATGACGCGTACGACCCGGATCTTATCAGTGAGTGATTCAGAATGATCCTGGAGAAGTTGTTTTTTTGCAAGACGTTGTATTAAAATAACTAAATCCTCACAAAAGAAGCCATAAAAGGATCTAGGATTGGAATGATCCTCCTGTCTCTACAACCTAAACACATCGTCTAATTGAAGTGAATATAGTAACGTGCTTTTTGCGTTAGCACATGTTAGTATGAAAAATGGTTATAGATTCTGACTTTCATTCTTTTTTTTTTTTTTTGCTCAGACTGTGGGATTTCCTGTGGCTATTTAAAAGGATTTCCGTTTAGCAGACATCTCTTTGGTAGCAGCAGTCCTGTCGGGTTAGAGGCCCACCTTGGACACAGCTGCGTCCGCTCTCCCCTTCTCTCTCCCTGGGCACAGTCTCCAGGATTCCAACCCGACACCAACCCGCCTGTTATGTGGGATGTACTTCTGTCAGCTGCCAGGTCACTCAGGTTTATTTATGAGACAGGATATGTTTTTGTCCTGTGCTCTTTTTGCTTGGTGTGTTTTCGCTCCAGACTGCTGTTTACCTTCACAGGATATTTTTTTTTCTCTTTTTTCAAATATAGATTGCATTGTGAGGAGAGGTGTTGAGTTACGATGGCTCTGGAATGCCACATAATAATAGAAGTGCAGACTGTGAAGTCAAGCATCCACTGGCAACTACTAGTTTTTGTGACCTTATAACGTAGAGCTGTCCAGAGAAGTGTCAAATGCTCAGTAGAAAATCAAGGACATTCGAGTTACTGAGTTCGTGTTGCAACTATTAAGCACTTTCACTTCCCCACAGTGACCTGGTCACCTTCCTCTGGCCTTGACAGCTTCACACTCCGAGATTTCTTATATTTGGAATAACCTCCAAAATCCATTCACATCCACTGCAGTCACACCTATCCTCCAGAATCAACTGAAACCTCATCTCTGTAATGCTGAATACCACAACCAGCCCACTGGTTTCTGCAAGTATTTCCCAGTTTATTTATATTTTATTATGCAGTACCATGTCACCATGTGCTAGTCCTGTGTGTAACTGTTGTTTTTTTTTTTTTGTCTTTTGGGCTTTTGCTAGAGGTTTTTTTTTCTTCCACAAATTCCAACACATACACTACGACTACATGTTGGAATTTGTCTTTTTTTCTCACCTCGAACCCTGATGTTTCTTTTTCCATCTGCGACACGGGGCACATTCAACTGCGAATCGTCTGTTACAACTGTACCTGTACCCCCATGTTTATGTCCTGTGTGTTTATGTGATCTTGGTTGGTTGTAATCTAGAATGGAATTTCGTTGCTCTGAAATATGGGCAATGACAATAAAGCTTCATTCATTCATTTAGGTAAGAAAGATATCCCAAAATATGGAATAATCTGTTAAATCTTCCTACAAAGCTTCCTCAAATTCAGTTTTGAAAAGCTGTGAAAACTCTGCTCCTGAGTGATTGTAATTTTCCACATGGGATACATTTCTAAGCTCAGTATATAATGGAATTTTATTGGTTGGAAATGTACTTTTGTGCAACTTGCAAATATTTTTCTTTATTTTTAATTGCTGTTGTAAATAATCTTTGAAATCTGCAGGTTGCCACTTGTTAAATGCCTTATAGGTTTTTGGTAACCATCCTTTACAATTTTTAACCAACACATATGTTTTTTTAACTACAGTATATGAAAATTAAATAAATAAAAAAAATAAATAAAATACATTTACTCAACCCATAATGACCCAAACTTCTACTATCGACCAAAACCATCTACTGATGTAAACTGTTTGATACCCGTTTATCCATTAATCCTATCAATACATGTAAATTATTGGCATTAATGCAGTTTGTCCTCTTTTCATGGTCATCAGATATGACCCATTCTGGACGTTCAGAGCCTCCATAGTTACCATTGAAACACTGTCATCTTCTACAACATTTATTCACCAGTAAAACCCATGGAGTTGGAACAATGACAGTGGATGGACACACTTGGTTTATGTTCAGTTAATGATAGGTTTTGGTTTAAAATTCACCTTTTCTTCACTTTTCTCTGTTTTTGATTTAATAAACCTCAATTTTAATCTGAATTTTATGAGCATCTACATGATCAGTAAATTGAATATAAGAATATACCAGTTTTTCACAAAAAAATGCAAAACACACAAGATAATATTGCAATAAATGGTGATAAATTACTTCAGAAGGGTTAAATACAGAAAAAAAGTAGCACTAGGTCTTTATGTGTTAAAGTTTGTACAAGGTTTACTTCCTTTGACAGCTACTCTGTGCTTCTATGTGAATGTATTTACAAGTTGCAGTAGACATCTGATATAGTTGAGAATCAAAATATTGCTGAGGCATTTTTACAGGTTTAGGTGAAATTTTGGTGGAAGAAATGCAAAGAAATGCAAGTAAAATAGACTTGATGGATGATGAGAAATGTTGTGTCTGTCGGGATGAAAAACAGGATTCTCTACGTCTAGACTAATGGTGTGGATCCACTGGTCTTTTGATCTTGTTTTCCATCATTTCAGGTGTGACTACCTCCAGTAGCTGGAAAAGGAAATGTGTTGAGAGAGAATCTAGCCAATAAGGGTACTGGTGTGTTTTGGTGCACACGTCTGTACTGAGTTAAAGGAGAATTCCAGCCATTTTCAACATGCTTTCTGTTGCTCGAGCTACCCGAGGAAACCACTGTACCGAAGACGGGAGAAGTTTCAGTGCAACCTACATTGAGATTTTTGACTGGGAAGTTAGCGCTCACAGCTAACCCATAGGGGCAAGTTTTTAAGTTGTGTTTTCAACATCTTAACATGCTCCAAATCTTACCACAAAAGTCACGCAGCATCAGAAGACACCTTACAAACACAGCCCTGTGGCGTTTATGACTCAAAGCGAATGAAAACGATGTTAAAACAGTGTGTTTGTTCAAGTAGCAACT
>JAQQZY010000024.1:8395839-8412337 GCA_030068375.1 Ostorhinchus rueppellii | reverse complement strand
AAGCAACTCAGAGTTGCTTTGAAGAGTGAGTAAGTGCGTTCGAGGATCGACATGTTTGGGCTACCAGAACAACAAAATTTCACTCAAATCAAAATAATAATAATAATCATAAAAAAAATCTCTGAATTATGAAATGCACTCATTAAAATTATGACCTTTGTGTTGTTAGAGTCGGTTTTAACCAAGTTATAAAAATAAGATTTTAAAGCAATAATTAGGGCCAAAACTGAAATCATAAGCGCTCTGTAAGCCAACAAACTGACAACCAGCTTCTCTCCCAATCATGAGCTTTTGGGGATTCTCCTTTTGCCTTGTTTTCCAGTATACCTGCACAAAAACACAACAAGCACAGACGGGCATGTCCAGACATGTGAGGTCAGTTGAGTATAGAGTTGGGGACTTGCCGAGTGCACATAAAGGGCTAAAGTGACCCCAAAAAAAGGCCCAGAGACTCACACCAAAAAATATTAAAACCAATATTTTCATGAATAAAGAAAAATAACAATGTAACCAAGAGATGAGAAACAAACTGGATGATAGATCGTTGTTTTTAGTGATTTTACAGCTGATTTAAGACATGGGTCAAAACTAACCTGTTAACATAAGAGATGGTAACAGAAAGGTAACACAAGACGAAGGCTAAATGATTTATCACCAATTATAATATTACCCTCTCCAGTTTGCATTTTTTTTCAGTGGAAATCAGATATTTTTCCATATTTCTTTCACTGATCATGTAGTTTAATTACCATGCTGAGATTACATTTGAGGTTTATCATACAAAAAAAAAAGAGAAAACTTGAGAAAAAAGTGCCTTTTTCTGTCAAATCTATCATTAACTGAACATAAGGTGTGTCTATCCACCATCATTGATCCAACTTAATGGGTTTGTTTTACTGGTGAAGAGGACAGTGTTTCCATGGTAACTACAGAGCCTCTGAATACGAATAACTGCATTTTACACCAATTATTTACATGTATTGATCGGATTAGTGGCTCTAAAGTTATTAAACATTTTAGATCAGTAGATGGCTTTGGTCACTGGTGTATATTTGGGTCTTTGTGGGTTAATATTACATGAAATGATATAGATGTCACTTGGTGTAACTTGTGGATTAAACTTTAATACACCATAGGATTTTGCTTGAGTCACATTAGATGAATTTTCACCCATAATCCCATGCTTCTTCACAGCATTGTCAAACTGTTTTTAATTGAGACACTCCTACCAACAGTAATGACATACTGTACATTTAAAGGATGATCCAACCCTAAAAAGGACAAAACACACAACTTCAGAGGGCCTTCCAGTCCTTCCTGATGTTTTTCTCAAGGATCTGAACTGTGTAATCTAAACCGTAATGTCTGAACAACAGCACCACTAAACCATCTAAATCAATAACACTATCACTGAGCTGCTGCTGTATTACACATCCACATACTCAACCTCGCCATCACTCACACATACATCATACCCAAGGGGGACACCCTCAGGAAAAAAACACATCCTTCTCTCCCTGTCGACTGGGCAGTCTGACTGGATAGTGGCAGGGGTGCATGAATGGAGGGGGGGGGGGGGGGGTTGTGGGTTGTTTTTACAGGAACCACATGTTTTGGGGATGACTTGTAACTGCTGAGTATCTGTTAACGTAGCTCCCTTCTGACAGCAGCCTCCAGTTGCTACATCAGGACCCAGTGACTTGTACTTTCCTTCTTAAAAAAAAAAGAGAAGCCCCTGCGTGTTTTTCTTTTTTTCACAGGAAATTCATGGAATCCTGGTCTTTTTCTCAGCAAGCTGATCAGCAGGAGTCAAGCTGTACCTCTCACTTACCTTCATATAAGTTCCCAATAACTCATAAATACTTTCATGAGACCCTGTAAGCTACGCATTACTGGAAGATTTCACATGATGATTTAAGCTTGTGTATGAACTTTGAGGTTGAAAACAGCTGTTACCCTCTTTAGGTTAATGCGTTCAGTAAATATCATAAAAAACAGAAAACAGGACAAAACAACAATGTCACTCATTAATGGAAAAATCATGAAAATGTACTAAATGCCTCATCTCAACAGCTGATAAATACTGTAAGAAAGAGTTTGTTTAGCTAGCATTTGTAGTATATTATTATATTAATGCTTATAGTTTGTCGCGCAAGATAATGCAGTTCTGACCGGTACAGTAGAACACAATTATTATTTGATTATTGCCTAATGAGAGAAGTTATAATTGTATAATCAACGCTTTCTGATCAATAACACCTACAGGATCTTACAAATAACCATCTTATGCCATGTTATGAATCACAAAAATTAAAAATAAATGTATATTAATCAAATATATGTAATCTATATGAAAAAAAATATTCAGTGTATCCAGGGTTTATTCGCTCTTATATTTTTCTTGAGCCACAGTATGTATATTATACTTTCAATAAAATGTCTCACGTCAAAGCTTTTTACTATCTGAGACTGAAAGTAGTTTACCTTCTTATACATATATGTAACATTTTGTTCTCAAGCATTATAACCCACCATCACAGAACTGATTTGTTGTTCGCTTATAATGTAATTTCAAATCAACATATCCTGACCCACTTATCTCAGTCTCTATTGTTGCTCTGGACATTGGCCAGCGTGTTTCTCCTTCCATGAATCTCTCAATAGAGCCGCTGTGATTATCAGGTAGGAGGGCTCATGACCTCCCCTCCAACTCACCCGTATCATCCCGTACCCTGCAGGCCTTCCCCAGAGGCCCTCCCCCAGCTCTCCACCTTCCCTTGGGGCTCTCCGCTAGGCACTGGCGGGCTACTGTTGGTAGATACCGTATCTATGCATGGCAGGCCCTGGAAAACATGTCTGAGTGAGACAGATGGGGAGAGGGTGATGAGAAAGAGAAAAACAAAACAGAAAGGAAAAAGGAATGAGAAAGATTTAGCTTATACGTGTACCAGCGAGGGAGAGAAAAAGGAGGGAAAATTGCAGGACTGAGACAGAAAAGAGGGAGGCTCATACAGGGGAAGATAAAGTTCTCCCTTTTTTCCCTCCTGTTTTTGACGGGCCAGTCAGTGTTTTTTCTTTTCCTTCCCTTATTTTTTGACACAGGCAGTCGCGACTGGATCACCCGAGTGAAACCACCTGGTGTGTCGCCCTCCCTCCCTACCCCTTTTCCTCCCATATATGCACTCAGTGACCATCTCCGTCCCTGGCTGCACGCCAGGTCACCTTGGCAACCCCGCCCCATTGCAATGTGAGAGGAAATATTTTGCCCACTTTTATTATCTCTTTATTTGCTGCTGACGTTGTGCTTTTTAATAATGTCTGAGTGTGTGAGTGTGTGTTTGTGTGTGCATGTGTGTGTACCTACGTGTGTGTGTTTTTCTAAAGTCTCCTTGTATCCCTTTTTCGAGGCAGGGGCATTAGCATACCACGTATTCCCCTTCTCAGCACAGTGTGGGAGAGCACAGAGAATGTGCAGCTTGCTTTAAGTGGAACTTTAAGAGTCACACAACATGCAGCTGGTCTTTATTACTTCCCCTTTGGTTCATTGAAGCATAATTACATTCTGACTTCATCCCAACCTTAGCATGACCTCTGCTCTCCTGTCAGACACACTGGCAGCCCCACACACTCACTTACACACACACACACACACACACACGCAGAGATATATATACACATTTGTATATATATATATGCATGCCCACGCCACACGTGCAAACATGGATATCACACATGCACGTTTCGTATGCAAGTATGTACACATGCACATAAATGCACACAGACAAACACAAAAACCCACCTACAAATAGACAGACAGAGACATTTAGCCTCAGTCTGAGCTGAGATCATACTGGACCAATATAATAGTGTAAGTGAGCCCAAACACAAATTGGGCTCCTGCTGGAAAACTCTGCTCCATGCGAGTTCTTGTTTGTGTGTGTGAGAGTGTGTGTTTTTGAGGCTTGCCGGATGGAAATGAACCCCGCCGACCCCATCCCTCCCTCCCTCTGGTTTTCCTGTCCTCTGCTGTTCTAATTGGAAACGGTTGCTAATCAGTCACAAATTATGACTTTTTACTGTCACTTTTCCATCCTCCTCCTCTTCTAAATGTTTGCCTCCAAGTTGTTGTTTTTGTGTGTGTGTGTGTGTTCGTGTCCACTTTCTCTTTTCCTCACCATCAAGGGGGTGATGTTATGGGTTTTCCGGTTAGTCATTGTTCTTCTGTTATTATCAAACAGGGGTTCCCTCTTTAAACATCTGAGCCATGTCCCTCAGTGGACCAGCATCCCTCGCCTCCCAAACTGGTGAGGTGAAAACATCAACATGAGGTTGTGAAATGTTGTGACTAGCAGCGTGTCTTGTTTTTGTTACCTTAAAACAACATGGAGGACATCCAGGTTAAGTGGGTGTTGGGTTCTATTGTGCTCCCAAGGAGTTGGACATGGGACTAAGGGTATATCAAGGTTGTTTATGGGGTGATGCTGGACCGGGTGGGCTTGTTAAACATCATTAGGGCCTCCTGACGTCACCGGCCTAATGTTTGGGAAATACAAAATGTCCCTATGATGTGCCGATGCCATGCTACTCAACTCACAGCAAATATTTACCAGCACAAAAGCCGCACCGCTGGCAAGACCAAGATAATATAGAGCCAAGTAATCTGCTTGATTACTCTTGGTTTATTCCATGACAGCCATTACAGAGATGTTCCTTTCTTCATCATATGTAGGTTGAGTAAAAACAGCCATAAGACATCCATACTGCACTGTACATATAGTAACACATATGTGTTCTGATAGGAGCCCTGCAATGAAATCCTTTTGCTCAGATCCATCAATGTCATGTGATTAAGTGGACTCGCTGGCACCGAAAGGAGGCCATGTAGTCATAAGCTAACGTCATGTGGCATCCCCCTTTGCCAAGTCTTTGTAAAATCATATCACTCACTGTTATGAGATTATTATCGCGCATGACAGAGATGTTGGGGTGTTCTGCCACTGCATTGTGTTCCAACGTATCCATCAGGGTTTCCCTCAATTTAGAAATGAGGTCATTTTCATATGGCAGCATGATTCTAACTTTAAACCAGGTTTGGTCCACTGTGTCCCACTCCACCCTTTAACCACACCAGGAATATCACTTGCTTGGCCTGTCTGAGAACACTTACTATGAGTGTTTGTGTGATTGCATATTATGGTATAAAAGAGTGAGTGTGTGGAAGTAAAATAGAGTGTGAGACTATCACATTCTCCAAATAAAACAGTGCTCAGATTGTGAGATGGAAAAGCCTCAGTGAGTGATGTCAGACAGATTTTACACAGGATTCAGCTGTAAGGTCACCGCTTCAGTCATGGAACACAGTTCTGCACACTTCGAGTTTAAAACCTTTGTAGTGGCTCGTTCACCCTGCTCATATTTCTATCACCACATTACAAACTGTGGAGCATTGACTATATATCAATTTTCACATCATTTTCATCACCTGCCTTGAGAGTGTGTTTGTGAGGTCCATACTGAGATTATTATGATTCGTATTTGTGATGTTCTGCCGTCGTCTCCTCCACACGATGCCTCTGTGAAGATGGTTCTCACTGTGTCAGTGTCCAGCGCACGCATGTCCAAATTTAGCCGCCTGCTACGGTTGGCTGATCATTTTTGATGGTGAGTGAAGCAAAGCTACCTTGAGCCGGTAAATGCATCTATGTGTTTCTCCTTCTCGTTTTACGCCATGTTTCTTTCTTTTCCTTCTATTTCAAGCAGTTTACCACAGCTTGGGACCATTACTGAGCAAGAAACCCTGGATAAGTGTAAAGCCGGCTTTATACTCCTGTGTCAGGGTGTTGGAGAGACTCTGTAGTTCTGCTGCTCATACTGATGCACATCTCTTCGCAACATGTAACCATAGGTCGGAGGAACAACCATACCCCGTGGAGACCACAAGATTTTTTGATAGGTCAACTTGGGCTGATTTTTTTCACCAGTTAATTTTAGCTTGTAATCAATTAGATGTAAATAATTTTTACCTTTTTGAATGTTGCCATTGTATTTTTACCTGTAAAGCATGTATAGGTCGTGTCTTAACATTGTTATTTATTTATTTTTACTTTTTCCCACAGATTTTAGGTCTGTACTGCCATAGAGTGTGGTTTGCATCCTGCCAACTGGTGTTGAGGTTGAGGCCACAAAAAGGTTTTGGTTAGTGTAAGTAAAACATCATAGTTTGGCTTACATATTGCTAAATACGGTGTTTGGGTTTTTTTTATAGCATCTTTGTGAACTCTTTATGCCTTATAACAAGCCCTGGCATCTTTTAGTAAACATATAAGCATAAAAGTCATTAAATATGGACCTAATTTCTCTTAAAAAAATAATTGAAACTCATTGTAAAAAAACCCATAAATACACGTGTCTTGAAATGTTATGGAACATATTTAACACAAACTGTATTTATTTACCACAAATTTCACCACATTGACGATAGTTTCTGTTTGACATTATTTGTGAAACTTGCTTTAATTTCTACATAGTTTCTGTTTTTAGGCTGCCATTTAGGATCTGGCCATGGGATGACAGATGAAAATGAGCCGTTAGTTAACTCTGGCACATTTACAGTTTCCTTTGTTTCTGTTGGTTAAAAAAAAGGCAATAAATTCAATACACATATTTTTGTTAAATAGAAAAAAATCAGATAATTTCAAATCTCTTTCAACATAATATATATTGGAAAGACGTTTTTCTAGTAACTGTGTCACTCATTTATACTGAAAAGCATTTCCCTGTTCAAAAATCTATAACTTTTAAAATTTATGTTAATTTTGGTGCATACTGTAAATTCTGCATGCCTCAGTAATTGTCTTATTTTCAATTGCTACACAAACTCTGATACATATTTTAGAGCAAACTTGCTTATTGCCAGCATCTTTCACAAACTGAATAAAACAATTTCAACAATTATGCTGCCTATAAATCAGTCCATACCCTGGAGTCATTCACAGTTTGCTCGAGAAAAATATAAATCTATTTGAGCACGTCTCCCTCTGTGTTTGTGTTGAAGTATACTGTATCTATACTTTTGCACATGCATGTGCACCAGCATGGTCAACCCAACTGGGCATGTGTGGGCGTGTAATTGACCTGTTCAATGTGAGGGCTGCTATTTGAGTGGAGATGTTACCCCATGTGAGAACATGATCTAAACCCTATACCTTCTATTATATATCTTGCTTGTAGTTGCCACAACTAAATTACCTTTTGGCATATGCTTCCGTTGCTATGTTCAGCGACATGAGTCCAGGTTATATGATATGGAACATTCATACAGCTCATATGAAGGGGTGTTCCTTTAACTGTCTCCATGACAAATTAGGTATATATTCAGCATAGCTATATTTGCTCTCTCCTCTTTATACCTGGGTCAAGCTTTGCAGAATTCATATTGTTCTGCTTTTTCTGCAAATTCTAATATGTGGGAAACGGGAAGCTCGCAGACCTGTGTGAGTGTATGGGTGTGTGTCTCGTAGTCTGCAGGTCCAGGGGCCTTGAAGGGAGCTGCAGTTCAATCCAAATGAATGGGGGTATTATGTAAGTGCTTACAACATCGAGAAATTATGTAAATGGAGCTGTTGCTACACAACAATGCTCCTCCTGTCAAAACATAAACAACATTGTACAAATGGCCAAATGTTAACAAACTCAAAAATGCGATGAAATGCACCCCAGAGGTGGTATACATTATTGTATGTACACACAGAAGAAGGCTGCACTAGTTTATAAGGCTTTCCTTTGTCCATATATTAATCAGGTCTGCTCTCATAAATACACTGGACTTCAATAAAATTAATTTCCCACAGACTTTTAAAGAGCACATTAAGAATTATGTGTTATGAATATTTATAACTGACTTAAGTAGTTCTTAATTGTTTGAAAAGGGCCTGATATAGGATTATGAGTAGCCGGTCTCCTTAGTTCTCCCCTAATGCAGTAGGTTATGTGGGGAGGTCCAGCTGTGAGCCATCACTGAACACACTGCTGTCCCACCTCATGCACCCTTTATGCGTCAGCAGCTGTTTGAACCTCCCTGGCTGTTTTTATTTGGTTATGCATCTAAATCATCAGGGGTCAAGTAAACAGCTCTGGTGGAGGTAAACAGCCTGAGGGATAGGCTTTCCTTTGGGGCCTTCAGCAGCTGAACTTCACACACACACGTACTTGCATGTGTACGCTTACATCGGTGAGTTTGGGCGCAGATCAAACTGCTTACGCTTTTGTTGCGCCGATCATTTCCCAGCCAGCTCTGGGCTTTTGTCAGTGCTAAAAGGTCCTGTCATATTGATGGCGGTTGCATTTGGATTTCAAGGATTCAGGCTGAACTCTTGCGGTTCTCTCACACTCAGATGCACACACACCTCCTCATCAGCTCAGAGTTAGTAAGAGAGAAAGAGGGGCAGAGAGTGAGAGAGAGGATCAAAGCCGGTGAGTGGGATGGATTCTCTGAAATGAATAGTGCTGGGGGATATTGCTTTAACCTTTGTCCAAAGCGCTGTGCTCAGGGACCTCCCTGTTTGTTTTAACGGTTCAGAGTTAGCAAGGGTCTCTCTATCCGCAAAAAGGAATCTTGGCTAACATGACATATTCACTAGTTATAAACGGGTGTTTCATGTCACGAGAGGTTGTTAATCCACACCCTATCTGCGTCTGCCACTCTGCTAAATGTACAAAATTGATAATACATTTTTGCGGTCAACGTGATATTTTTGGCATTTAGTCAACATCGAGGGGTTTCATTATTCACTGAGGCAGATGTACAGTAGTGTTTTATTTCAGGGGTAGATCAAAAGTCTCCTCATGCTGCGTCTAACCACAACTAGGATTATATTAGGATTTATTTGTTTTGGGCCTATTCACTTCACAGGGAGGCAAGGCCATCAACAACTTTTCTCCACCACTCCCTGTTTTGATCAAAATCTTTCAAGATTGTTGATGAATCTGGATGCACATCAAGCTATTTTTGACTGTATATTATGTTCTTATCATTTCTGGGTGAAGCTTTCTCTCATTTTGGCATCGAATGGTCCCATGGTGCCACACTGAAGACAGCTGGATGATGTTGGGGAGTTGTAAGGGACCCCTCCCCTCCTTTCATCACTGTCTGTGTCACTGCCTTGCCCACCCATCCCAGAAGGAACCAGTAGGATGATGTCCTTCATTTTACATTATGGACCAGAGTTGAGCCCTGTTGGACCACAGACTGACTATGATACCATGTGTGGTTCATTGCATATTTGCATGTTTTGAGTGACTCACTGAGTGAGAGTTTGTGACATTGCAATACCTCAGCTGCTTCTGACTTCAGTACCTTTAGCCTTGAAGGATTGTCTGCTTGCATGCTATGGTAATCATCATAAAACATCAAGGTCTTATTAAATATTTTCCCACATGTGTGGCTTTCAGTTAAATTCTGTTAGTAAATCACCAACTTTTTTCCTTTTAAAAAATGACTTCTTGTTTCACGCTATACACGGCAGCTGACCCCTTTAGGCTAAAATAATTAAGGTGGGGGTGGGTTGTGTATGAAGGAGCAAGGTCTAAGGATGGTAGTGAGAGTGGGTGGTTAGAATAACATTCTCTAAATGCAGTAAATGCAAACACTCTCTGACTGTAGCCGACTAAATAGACTCCTCTGTCCTACTTGAAATGCTATGAGACATATTGAAGCCCTTAGTTCTGTCTCTCTGTCTAACTAATAATCATCCAGCTCCCTGCCCCTCTCTTCTGGGCCTCCCTCCATCCTTCCATCCCTTCCTTGCCTCCCACCATCACTGGCCCTGCTCAGACACAGCTGCACTGCAGTATAGAGGGCGGGAAGGCACAGGGCAGAGAGGGAAAGGAGGGGAGCATTTGAGAAGAGAAAGAGGACAGACAGATGTAGATACTGTGTGTCGAGTGAAAGAGATATCAAGGTGAAAACATCATGTCCTGATGGATGGGAGCAAAAACTGAACACCGCACATCTATTGCAAACAGATGAAACGCTGCTATTTGATGACAAGGCGAGCAGCGTCATTGATTTATGTTTGGTTGCATTGAAATGATTACATTGAAAGTACATTGATCCAGAGGGTTTACTGTTCACATGCAGAGTCTCTGTGACTTCCCTTGCAGGATACTGCTCATGCCTGTGGTACTGGCTTTGGTGACTGGCTTTTGAATGCTCGACAGTTCATTGACTTGCCCCGTGTAAATCTCCCTGGGTGGGAAACGATTTGTGGCCGATGACATGCGTTCATTGGTGCACATTCGGCACACATGCACACACCCGCTGGATTTACATATTAAACCAATTTCATTTCGTTTTCATAACATCTCTATCCAATTATCCTCTCATACACTCCTTCCTGTGCTGTAATGCTTCGTCGATGGTTTCTTATGGGAACTTTACCGTCAACCTTGAGCTGATGCTGTAACATAATTCAGTGCAAGCCAGGTGTATTTAGTTGTGGGGAGCTGGTGCGTATTGGTCTCAGAGGTTAGAGAGGGTGTATGTCGAGGGGCCTGGGTAATAACTCACCGAGGTCTCACACTCCTTTAAAAACAGCACAACAAGCCCCACATCAAGGGAGCTTTGAGAAGGAAATGAGCAAAGAAAGAAAAGCACACAGCAGGAGCCGGAGGAGCCACATTTCCAGATTATTAATAATGTTTTTCAAAGAAATCCAAACACTCTCAGGGGATTAAGTGGAAGGGGGCAGGGAAAGAGAAGGAAGCAGGTAGATTATCTGCCCCCGTGCAATTTTTTGGTTCAAGTCAACTGTCAACATGTGAGAGAAGGAGGAAAAAATCTTACGAGTGGCCTTGGTTATATAAAGACTGAGAGCTGAATGAAACACTATCTTTATGGCAGGGTTACAGCAAGAACTGGAACTGGTGCTTTGGCTGTAGCTAAAAAAACATCCTCAGCTCTGAGCTTGTCGTTTTCATTCAGACTCTTGTTTTCTTTCAGCTAAAAGCAAGCTCCCCTGCCCAGAGAGCTGGCTAGTACTGGACACACAGTCACACAATGTGTTCCTCGCTCTCCCACTGCCAAGCTCCACTCTGCTCAGCCTCCAGAAACAGCCAGAACCAGACACATGCCACCACAGAACCGTACTAATGGTCATAACATCACCCAACGAGGAAAAGGCAAGACTAAAACACAATGCAAATAATGTAATGCAGGGGGAGAGGCTGATGTGGTAGTAAATAGCAGTCTGGAGTTGTTTCAACAATAACAGCCCTCTGAAATCAGAGGGATATTAACAAACCCCCTAGATTTCCCTCAGTGAGGGGATGTTTTTCTCCCCGGTCCGTTGGGAAACACTGTTGTAGTGATGGGATAAGTTGTCACATTAAGCCAGTTGTGTACAACGTGGAGGTCCATCTTGCTTCAATTAAAAACTCCAAGGCGTCTGGTTTTGATTAGGGGTCCTGGCAAAACCAAGGTGATTCCTTTCTTAATGAAAACCACCAGAGAGGCTGAGCAGTGCTAAAAACTGGTTAACAAAGAATAATAGCTGAGCAGGGAAGGTATCTTGCTCTCATCCTCCTTCCCCTGCCGTTTTCTTCCTTCTGGCCTATATAGTCCACATGCCAGATGAACAGGCCTAACCTTGGATGGTTGCATAGGGTGATAGGGTTGGGGGTAACGGGTTTATGAAATCAATCCCGCTCCCCTAACACTCCTTTATCCATTATATTCCTGCATTTTTTACTAACTCCCTGCTTGTTTTTCATCTCACTCTCCTTTCCCATCCCTTCGCTCTGTGAGGATTTCTGTGAATCCGGTGCATCTCAGCAGAAGCAGACTCATGTTTCCGCTCTGAGGGGCTGAAGGTTTACTCCAAAGCAAAGGCCTGTTAGCTGCGATTTGACGTTGACCCATCACTTCCTCTCCAAGGCTGCACAGTAACCATTTACTTCATCCCTCATCCTGAGACCATTGGTATTTTATTATTTACAAGAGCACTCCATCTTATCTTATGACCTTGTCACTGTGTAAGTTCAAATTCCAGATAGATTGTAACCACAGTTACTGACTTGAAACAATTAGGCCTGCAGCTTACATTAAGTGTGACAGAGCTCAGCCGTGGTCGTCTGAGTGGGAAGAGAGAAACATGACGACTGACAACAGTGACAATATAATCTATACCCCCCCTGCTGTTTTCGACGTCACAACATACTCCAGTCTGGCCACAACTGTGTTATTTTACCAGTACAAAACTCATAGAAATGTACTGATCACCAACAGTGGAGCGTTGCTTAAACTGAGTGGCGCCAAATACAGAGAGAAGTTGGATGGGGAAGATACACACCAAATGGAGTTCTCATAACACTGGGCGTTTCTGAAAATGTGGTCTGATCTAATGAGCAATTCAGCTGGTGACGCAGCGCTTACCTCCTTTCATCTTTTCATTTCTTTTATTCTCTTATCTTTGATTATCTCTCATTCCTTCATCTCTGTGATCAGGTCCTCTCTGGGGCAACATACATATCTGTGTCTCATCCTCCGCCTCAAAGGAGAGGAAGACTGGAGGAGACAGGCCAAGGAAACCTAATGATGACAAATACACAGATGGACTCCATCTGATAACGCTATTGCTTTAACATGTGCAGCCTGTTCTGTGCAAAGGAAAGATGTGAACAACCCATGAAAGTCTTTGATTTTCATTCCTTTGGCACAGAAATTTCATTATTTCGCTGACTGTTTGAAAGGCATCCACCAGGTAGCCACATCCAATCACAGTCCAATGTGATCCAAAGTGGGCGGGACCAGTAAAATAATAAGATGTAAATAATATCAACTCCAAACTTTTCTCTGTTTTAAAGTAAAAAAAAAAAAAAAAAAAGTTAAAATTACATAATGAAAATGCTTACATCTCCAAATTATCTTTTAAAAAATGTTAAAAAAAAAAAACCCTGAAATTTATTAAGAAAAATAAGTGCAATTTTACAATATGATGCTGCAACTTCTTATTAATGCATGTGCATTACAACTCACAGATCACAGTGGATCTACACAAAAAATTTAGCAACAATCAGATAAGTGGTAAAATTATATTCCTCACAAGACATTTCAGGTTGTTCAAATTTGTTCAGGTTATTCATATTTTTATGATAGGATAGTTTGTAAATGCAACCATGTTTTTTATACACTTTTTTTTAACCCATAAAGACCCAGTGTGACATTTGTGCAGTTCCCAAACAAATATTACTATTTATTTAACATTTCTTAAGTGATTTATCACCATTATTATAATATCATCCCCTTTACTTTACATTTTTTTCAGTGAGAATCAGGTATTTTCCAACATTTAACTTGCTAATCATTTAGACGGTTGTAAAAGTTCTGAGTAAATTATAGGATTATTATATTTAAATTGGAGAAAACTGATTAAAAAAAAGAGATTTTTTCAGCAAAATATATCATTAACTGAACATAAACCCAGGGTGTCCTTCCACTGTCATTGATCCAACTCTATGGTTTTTACTGGTGAATCAATGTTGTAGAAGATGATGGTGTTTCCATGGTAACTACAGAGCCTCTAAACATCCAAATGGATCATATCTGATGTCTATGAAAAGATGACAAACTGTATTTTACACCAGTCATTTATACGCATTGATAGGATTAGTGGATCAACAGGTATTAAACAGTTTAGATCAGTAGATGGTTTTGGTACTGTAGATGGAGGATGTTTGGGTCTTTATGGGTTAAAATAAAACAAAGAGAAAAATTTGGAGTTGCTATTGTTTATAGGTTATTATGATTGTATTTTACTGACTGATCAAGTTGAGATTGAATTGGGCTGAATGTGTTCTCTGAACTAAAATGATGGTTAGTCTCTTTAGTGTAATTTTTGATTTACATGGATTTATCCTAGGGGTCAGATTGGACCCTTGGGTGAGCCGGTTTTGGCCTGTGGGTTGTGAGATGACACCCGTGGCATATACTGTGAATACTTCAATAAAACAACCAACACAACAAACTTAACAGCGCTAACACTGAGCAAATCCAACAGTACAACTATTATTACTCTAAAACCTATTAAACAATGTATGTATATAAGTAGAAAAAATCCAGAAAAGACAAGAATTGTTCACTATGTATGACATCGAACTGCATGTTAAGAAATTTGTTCTAATGTTTTTTTAAAAAGTATTAAACAAGACGAACTGCAAAACTAAAGGTTGTCTTATGATGCCATGATCAGAGCCGGCCCAAGGCATAAGCAAACTAAGCATCTGCTTAGGGCCCCGTGGCCACTAGGGGGCCTCCAAGAGCAATTAAGAAAAAAAATGTAGTTTTTGCATGCACGAGTGATGATTTATATATGATTATAGAAAAACGCACTTTTCTGTGGTGCTGTTGATGTAGTGATTCTTGCTGCCTCTGTTTAAATGTGAAAACTCCGCTGCACCATAATGTGTGCCTCCTGCCATGAAGTACGCACTACACATCCAACTCACGATTACTTCCAATCAAAACCACCTCACAAAAAAGGACGTATCCTTCTGGGGCTGAAAAAAGAAAGAGGAAGAGGAGGAAAAAAATGCAAATAAAATGAAAAAAAAAACAAATAGAGGGCCCCAAAATCCAATTTAGCTTAGGGCCCAATGGAGGCTTGGGCCGGCTCTGTTCATGATTATGAGTTTTGTGTCACCATTGCTGTTTCTGATCATAACTTCAGCCCCTCCATTGTTTTGTGTTAAATTGAAAAGATTCTGACAGGAAACAAACAGCCTGGGGTTTAACAGGTTAAATGTGAAGCTTCTCCCTTTGGAAAACACATTAAAACAATGCTTATTTATTTCCAACTCCAAATCTGAACTAAACATTGAATTAATATTTCACTCGTGAGCCTGTTATTCAGTTTTGCGGTCTTCCGGCATTCCAGGGGTCACAACTTCCTTTAAACAGCTTTAAGTAAAAAGTATTAAATCTGATCCTAAATCCCTGTCTGACACACATTATCCAAAACTCAGCTCCAGTTAAAAAGGAAGCTGTCAGAAACACAAACATACTTACGAAGGCTTGTAAAAATCCCTTGAATAATTAGACGGAGGCCAATGGAGGTTGTTTTTGTATTAGATGAAATATGTCTGCTGACATTGTACTTCACCCCGGGTGTCATAAAGCTTTTCTGTCGCTGCCAAAACCATACAGCAATTTGAGACCATTAGATGTTTGTCATAAGTGCACCATGATGATGTCCTGCTGTGTCAGTAAATTTTACAAAGTTTTATTTCACAGAATGTGTGATAAGTGGCTTTGCTATATCAGTTCTTCTGTTTCTGGTAAGTGCTTATTCCTGTTGTCAATCAGAGTGAGGCTGCAGTCTGTGTTAGGTTAACGGACAGGGAACCCACCCAGTCTCACCCAAAGGAGGGGAAATTAACACTCAGTCACACCACAGTCTCCATTCCACCTGATCTGCATATCTTTGGGCTGTTTGGGGGAAAGAAAAGCACACAAGCTGTTATCTTCCAACTGAAAGGACACAGTTTTTACTGTTGAGTCACTGTTTCCTCTGAGTACAGGTTTAGATTGAACCGTAAAATCAGTAAGGATATGTTGGACTTCCACTGGCTGTGTTACTATGCACTAGCTCTCTTTCCCTTTTTTTTCCCCCTTTTCGTTACATGTGGGCCACTTTCATCTTTCAATATTTTTCTTTTTCTTTACATGTGATTATACCAAAATGTATTCTAACAATTCTCCTAATGTAACATGAATTTAAAAAAATGTATAATACTTTAGTTTAGTTGTGACAGCCATGTCTACATTTGATATTTATTTGATTCTAGAAGTGGAAATGGGTTCAAGCTGAGACACCACTCAACCAAAAGGTCTCAACTCAAACTGTAACCCCCCCCCCCCAAATGTATCAAAGAATTAAGGGAACAATATTTATCAAATTTTCCTCAAGTAGAAGCTTTGAGATTTTTACATTTTGTGGACTTGTCTTCTAGACTTAGGGCTGGATTTACTAAGATCCAATTACATCTCAATTATTTTTTTCTTTTTTCCAAAAATGTTAACACGAGATTGAAAATGTGTTCTCTGCGTCTTTTTCATCATTTCAATGTCTCCCTGTGACAATAACCACAGCCAGGTCTGTGCAATTACACAAATAAACAGTCTGCACCTCCCTTTCAGACATGTTAAATACAGTGGTACCTCTACTTACGAATGACTCTACCTACGACATTTCCAGGTTACGAAAATCCTTTATGGTAAAATATTGACTCTACTAACAAAAGAAATTTCAAGTTACGAAAGGTGCAATTATTACATGCTTTACGGTAAAGTACACTTCCACTTGGCGCTCAGGATATGAACGGCGTAATTACTACATACTTTACGGTACTGTTCCAGTCAGCATTCGGAGCTGCTCCGCTATTGGCTATGGCGCGGCCCCCTGGCACACAGAGGGAGGTCCCTCTGTGTGTATGCTTGTCTCAC
>JAQQZY010000024.1:8333726-8355936 GCA_030068375.1 Ostorhinchus rueppellii | reverse complement strand
GGGAGGAAACCGGAGTACCCGGAGAAAACCCACGCAGATACGGGGAGAACATGCAAACTCCACACAGAAAGGTCCCAAGGTCCCGCCCAGGAATCGAACCCGGGACCTTCTTGCTACGAGTGCTAACCACTGCACCACCGTGTCGCGGTGGGGGAGAAGAGAAAAAAAAAAACACTTGTCAAGTACATCAGCAGTAACAAAATAGTTGAGTCTAATGTAGATTTCATGTTAAATCAGTCTTTTTGATCATAAAGGAATCATAAAGCAGACAGTGGGCTGGGACACCACATTCAGCTCCAGTGTGAACACGAGGACTTCATTCAACAGAACATTGAACACTGTGCTCGGTTTTCGACCTGAATGAGGTGGACATTATTAGTGTGGAAGGTCAGGACTCACTGTGGGATGCCTCTGGTTTATGGCCTGTAGCCTGAGGTGAGTAAGACACATACGCACATCCGCAGCGAGTCAGAGGCACCCTGTTAGCACCAACACGCTGTAAAACTTGTGAAAATTTTGTCTAATTAAATCACTGGGTATAATGACTGGCCCTTAGGCTGTTTGTAGCCTATTAGCTCATATTTGAATCTTAGTCATACATGATTACTAACATACATGTGACACATGATGCAGAGTTGGGTGACAACTGAGAGGTAAGACCCCTGTTCAGTCACTGAGTGGTTTGATAGAAGTCATGTGAGTCATCTGCTTTGGCTTTTCCACTCAGTATATTTTGGAATTACAGTTTTCATCCTTCCAGTGCAGTTCAGTGATATGTAGAAGATACACTGAAACTGTTCTGTTCTGGCGTTTCATTTTTCATCTGCCTGTAGTTGGGCTTGGGCAAATGAAAGTGAACATCAGGGTCAATTTCTTTTTTCTCTAAAACAATATTTTTTATTACTCAGCATGAAAGACATGCATGTATAGTTTCTAAAACTGTGTTTATTTAGGAGCACTTTATATGGTAATGCTCAGGGCTGAAAAACGCACAATATTTTATTCATTCTTCTGAACCCAGTTTATCCTCACTAGGGTCACTGTGGTTACTTGGAGCCTATCCCAGCTACATAAGGGCGAAGGTGGGGTACACCCTGGACATGTCACCAGCTCATCACATAGAGACAAACAATCACTCTCACATTCACACCTATGGGCAATTTAGATTAACTTATTAACCTATCAGTGCATGTCTTTGGATGGTGGGAGGAAGCCGGAGTACCTGTAGAGAACCCACGCAGACATACAAACTCCACACAGAAAGGTCCCACCCTTATCGACTGGTGTTGGACTCAAACCCAGGACCTTCTTGCTGTGAGGCATGAGTGCTATCCACCGCACCACTGTGTCACCCCAAAACATTTTACCAGATATCCATATCGTTTAGATGGTAACGGTGTTTTGGGGGGTTGAAAACGCAAAAAAGTGAAACCACCCTTCAGAGTGGAAATCTTAAAAACACTCCACCCCAACAGAAACCCCAACTTTAACAAAAAGCGCATATTATTATTATTATTATTATTATTATTATGACATGAAGCTCACCTCACTTTTCCTTTTTTTATTCTCACTCTGTTACCATGAATTAATGTCTTGTAAAACTAAAATAAAAATGATATCAGGCTCATTTTTGGGTATAATGTACTCTCATATACGAAGAAAAGTGTGGTACGCTAAATATTTGCATTTTTTCTTGAGAAACAGCACTTTTTGGCATTTTTTCCAAACCTTGAATAACTGTTGTATATTTTTCATCACTCTGTTACTTTGTCAATGATGATAAATTCTTGTTTTTATGAAATATTTAGTTATTATTCCTTAATGGCATGTTTTTAAAGTACTTGCTTAGACGTAAAATTTGAGCTAGTATGGTTGCTAGTAAATTCATTTTTAAAAACAGTTATGGAATGGTTATTATTGCTGCACAGTGCTTTCTCACTGCGTTACTCGCTTGGCCAGGCCCAGTTATAGCACATCATTTAACAGGATGTTTTATAGAGACAAACGCTTCCTGTTGTTGTATTTACTTTGAACATCTCATACTCCGTGTGAGTGGATGCCAGTTGACGTGAGTGTTCCACTCTTCCCTGCGCACTTATTTCTTTGACATCTCCTGAGAGAACAAATGAAGGTGAAGAAAGAGGACAGGAAGTTCAGGCAAAGGAAAAGGTCAAAAAACACAGTTGGGAGTTGAAACTTTTGACTTTCTAAACTTTTATCAGCTATTTTTCAGGAGATTTGAAGGTGATCTTTACATATTTCCACTGAGGTTTGTTATTCCTGAGTGAAAAAGCCACATGTCAGCATCAGTTTCTTTTAAACTTAACACCTCAGTGTAAAGCACATCAGAGGCACAGTCACTACAACAACATGGAGGAAAACAAGGCTCAAAGAAATCTAGAGGATTCATGATTATTGTCTGTTTCTGTCCTTAAGCTGACTTGTGTTTTGTCTCTCTGTTGATAGAATTGCTGGTCTGTCTCTTCTACTTCTTCTAGGTCTATAGGTGTAGATGAGTGGTTCAGGACCATGGACAGAGGCTCAGACAAGTGCACGGTCTGTTATTGGATGCTCTGCTGCTGGAGCCTCCCTCACCCTCTTATCACCACCACCAATGCCATCATGTGCTGTTATTCTATCCATGAAAAAAGACACTATTACTCCTACAGGAAGAGACGCTGAAACCCTAGACTAGCAGCAGATGGCTCAATGTAAAAAAAAAAAAAAAAAACAATAAGAAAAAAAAACGACGATTAATTTTCTTTTTTTTTTCAATACGTAATCTTAGAAACTGCATGCATCCAACTATATGCATTCATGTAGAGTAGGTTAAAATCAAATAGAGTATGATGTAATAAGTCATGTTGGCCTTCACGTTCCTGGCGCCAGTGGGAGTTATGTTTCTCGCTTTCCCAGACAGACACACAGACAGACGGTTTAAAGTAAAACAGACCGAGATAAGATATTTTGCGTTGAACTCAGTCTGTTCCAGCCTCTGTTTGACAAGTACAACAACAGGACAAGGTTTAAGCCCTAAAGTATTTCCATTTGCATTCATTACACGCTGCTGGATCGCTGATTTTTTTAATTCATTTTAGCTTTTAAAATCTGAATGAATTCTGATTTTGCAACTTAATTAATGGGTTTATGGGTGTTGCTCAAAAGCCTCAGTGCATTGCTCTGTTGTAAGAGGAACAGAATTTGTTTTTCAAAGCAGTTACTATATATTATTCTCTCACATGATGAATCACTGGATGTTGCAGGCTATCTTGGATTCCTCCCTCACACCGGTGCAGCGCTGACTATAACAGCATTTAGGGAAGTGAAAAGACTTTCAAATGACAAACACAATACTTACCCAATAGTTCCACTCTTTGGAGGAAATTCTGCAACAACTTAGCTTTGCTGAGCTCTCATTTAAAAAGAGGATATCTCGTCTTTGAAAAACATTTTGACACATATGTCCAGTAAAAGATGACTCTCCTCAATTCTGTTGTAAAACAGGAATGCTGAAATATTTAAAATCATAACGTATTTTTGCTGCAGTGTAGTGAACGTTAATTGAAATGTACTATAAGGTACCATGTGAAAAATGTGATAATTCATTTTTACAGGAAAATAAACACATTTCTTTCACAATGATGATGTAATGTATTAAATTTGAAGCATTTACTATTTCTCACAAATGTGCAAATTTGAACAAGAGAACAAATTAGGGGGGGAAAATCAATATTTGAGTGTATTCTGGAAAATTAATTTAGCTTGTGTAGGTATAGAGACATTTCCTCCTATAAATTTGTAATGATATATTTTACCTCTTCTCATGAAATAATAGTATTGAAGAGATTCTTGATAGATAAAGTATCTGGGACTCAGCATGTGATCGTTAAACTGGGTC
This sequence comes from Ostorhinchus rueppellii, assembly GCA_030068375.1. Classification (NCBI taxonomy): domain Eukaryota; kingdom Metazoa; phylum Chordata; class Actinopteri; order Kurtiformes; family Apogonidae; genus Ostorhinchus; species Ostorhinchus rueppellii. Next base: position 8,352,038 of record JAQQZY010000024.1, on the reverse strand, counting down.
AAAGGTCATTACTGACATGTATAAGTAAGTATGAGACGAATGTGTCTGAAAACAAAATTATTCCGACTTTATGGACAATAATGTATAATAGCACAGTAATTTCATACATATACATACAACAATGTATGTGAAATTATTTTTTAGCCCAATAAACTGTGCAAAAAGGCTGCAGTTGTATGTGACCAGCACACATTTAAACCACCTTTTAGAGGAATGCATTTATAGACAGTGAGAGTCACAGAGAAAACTTGAATAATCATTTAATTTTGCTTTTATTCTGGCTCTAAGTCTTGAGTTTCAGTACGTTTTGCTCTTATACTTTTCCTTTACACATTCTGTTTGTTGTGTCTCATTTTCAGCATAGATGGCTTTCACCTAAGGCTAAGTTAATTTTTTTATTGGATTAATCCATCACCATGATTAATCTGATTAAAAATTTGAATGCAATTAACCCATCTGCAGCACAGAATGACTCTGAACGTCTCTGGCAATACGTTTTGGGCTGTTTGTCCAAGTATGCATGTGCAAATGGGCAGTTGATCCAGTAGTGACAGGCAGCAGAACCAGCCCATAAAGATGGAAAACACTAAACAGCACTTTGGCCCTCTGGATGGAAATATGAGGAAAGAAATAACAAGACCGTTGTTTCAAGTTGTTTTTCTTTAACAAACACATTTAGTGCATATATATTCCCCTCCTTCTTGATTATGTTTGCTCTCGTTGAATGAAACGTGATTAATATAGATTAAAAATTAATGATATTTAATTGTGATGACTTCAAATTAATCCACAGCAACCCTGTGATTAATTTGATTAAGAATTGTAATCATTTGACAGCACTACTTTTAACATTTATATATTTGTACATGACCTCCTACCAGACTTTTTCCGACACACAGTGCAGCACACGTTAAATCCCAGGTGATGTGAACAACATGCTCTGCACCTGCGAAGCAACATGAGACTCTTCAACTGCCAAGTCCTTCCAAAACAGACTCATCTTATTCAGCTCATCCATTTCACTCTCTTCACCTCTCTTTTTTCCTCCTTCCTTGTGCGGGCATTGCGCAGTCCTCCATTCATCACCGGGTAGTCAGTGCCAGAGCCACTGCTCATTACAGCCCCACATCTGCACTCAATAACAGGCCACACTCTGCATGAATAACAGCAGTGTTGCAGACATGAGCAAAATGTCAGCATAAGGCTTTATTACTAGTGGGCAGAAAAGTGTGTATGTGTGTGTCTGGTAGGCCTCTCTTCAGGTCATTGCTGCTCTAGTGCTGGGGGGTAACCTAGCTTAACCTCTGACCCTGCTCTTCCCCTTGTGTAACCCTGCCCCTTGCCCCTGCCTGAACCCCCTTTTACCCCCTCTGCCCCCTTGGCTTCTGGCATAGATGGATGAGAAGGAGGCTGACAAGAGATCACACGCATTCTGCACCCCTCCTCAATGAAAACAAAATGTGTGGCATTTAAGGAAGACTGGGAGACTGAGGCTTTAATCTGACAGTCTGACAGGCCACGGCGTCCTCAGACAGACCTGGGAAACAGCTGAAAAACACAGCGGTACCACACACAGAGGGGGAAGAGAAAGGTGGGGTGTTGGTAACCTCAGATAGAGATGTTTCCCTGCATTCCTGCTGTTGTCCAACTGAGCAGTAAATATTTGTCAATGGCCCACAACCTGCTTTTATGTTTCCCCACTGTTTCTGTGGAGTGGGCCACATATCTGTGATGCCTGTATAAGCATCATGACCTGCAATGCCTCAGGTGGCAGCCTGAATCCTTTATGCAGTGTTTGGTTTCCCCAAAAGCACCTCTGGCTGCTTGTTTGCCCTTAAAGTAAAGAAGTAAAACATGGCCTTTCACTTTTACAACATGAAATTGTGGGAATAATGGAACAGAGGCGGAGGAGGATGTTGAGTGCTGACCCGCCTGTCAGGACGTCTAAACAAAGTGGGAGTGGAGGGTCAATCAGACAGACGAGGCCTGATAAGCTGGGTCCAAGCCACTGTTTACTCTGGAGACATACCACTGACCCACAGTCACTTCCTTCCAAGTAGGTCTTATAGATGGAGAGGGATGAAAGGGAGTACGGGTGTGAAAGGAAAAAATGTTTGGCACAGTTTCAACTAAACAAAATTGGGACACTTGCATAGAGTCTGTAGTAAGAATAAAAATAAAGCAGAGGGAGTAGCAAAATTCTGGACCGTCTCCTTTGGGTTCTGCTCAGGTCATGCTGTGAGGCCAAGGCAGGAAGAGATTTTACTTTTTATGTTGGAAATCTACACAAAAAGTTGGAGACGCGAGCAAAAATATGTGTGCTACTTTTTTTTTTTTGCCTTTTCCCTGTGGGCAGAAGATAGGCGGAGTTGATGAATTTAGAAAATCCAGGACTTTGCCTCCTGGGACTGAAGTTTGTAAACCCAACTCCAGTGAGTTTTTGGGTTTAACTGTAAAAATAAAAGCACTTTAGGGTTGGAAGCAGATCCTAGTTGAATTTGAATACATTGTGTATCATTTCATCATACTTTCATAGACTTTTTCAGTCCCAAACCAAGCTCTGATACCTTCCCCACAACACTAAACAAGTGTTGTCATTGCCTAAACTTAATCCTAAAAAGTGTTAAATTATTACGCTGTTATGTTATTTCTGACATAAACAGTTGAAAAGCACCATGGGTCTGTAAACACTATGGATAGGCTCAGACGCGCACTGAGATTTTACATTTTATCTGTGCTTTGCAGAAATGTAAAATGACATTTTTCTTGTGATTGAGAAAATGCAAAAAATAGGTTGAAAGAAAAAAAAAAAAACAAGAAGTGAATCCAGCAGCAGCTAGTGGGATCTGGAAAGGTGATGTAATTTAGAGAGAATGGCTGTGGTTGCCTGTACAGAGAGAGGTTTACTGGCCCCGGGCTGGCTTTCTAGAGGGCACACACATCCCTTTGCAGACACTGGGAAACAGGGCCATAAAAGGGAGCGAACTCTGTGTGGAGCACCTCATAAATTAGGCCAAATAGCTATGAAATAATCCCCCCAAACATGCATATTAGAGCAAATTCTGTAAACATCTTATATGTCACTACAAGTAAGAACCTCCTGTAAGAGCCTCTTGACCTCTTGATAATTATTTTTAGGTTGAAGGGGTTCAGAGGAGACTGCTTGGTCTTTGATCTCATCGGCTCTCCCATGCTTTAGATCACCACTTCACCAAATGAGTTTCACTATTCTGTTTTAATGATTACCACTGTGGACATAAACCAGCAAACATTTATCACTGAAAAAGACATCTCACTTAAAAGGTATTTCCTCGAATACATTTTCTTCCCTCAGCGTGGGGGGGTGGGGTGGGGGGTTCCACTCATGCCTGATAACATATTATCTATTGGCTTAAAACGTTGACAGGAAACAAATTCCCAGGAATGACAAAAGCCTGGAATGCGCTACAAGGAGGCTGTCTCCCACACTCCCTCCAAGAAACCCCCAGCCACCCCCCTGCACTCCCTCATCCAGTTGCCTCTGTAGGATGTTTTTGTTGGGTAATTGATGCAAAGGTGCTGTTGATAAGAAAGAATGAAACATCAAACAGAGAAGTAGACAGGTTGGGAGTGGGGGTGTGTTTGAATCAAATGTCTTGAGAACACCGCCAAAGGGAGGATTAATCAGTCTTTCTTCACCATTTCTGTTCTCACGTTTTCTGTTTTCCTTTGCTCTAACACCCCCTCCATCAGCGTCTTTTTCTTTCTCGCATGGATCCATAATTGTTTGCGTGCACTCTCCAGACGTGGTAAAATGCCGGGAAATGAGAGCAAAGTCTCAAATGCAACTCATAGCATGAACCTTATATTTCTCTACCACAAATTAAATTATGTCACAATAGCAAAGACTTGACATCTTGTGTTCATCACAAGAGAATTTACCTAATGGTTAATGTTAATGTGTGGTTTAGGCCATTAAAGGTTTGGTTAAAGTTAAGAAACTAAAACTAATTGGGACAAGGTTTAGGGTTGTGGTTTGGGTTTGAAAGTCTTTGGTCATGGTTAAATAAGAAAAACCTACCACAGCATTTCTGTGTCTACCTTACCCAGTCTGCTTCTGTTTCTAGTCATGCCTCTATAGTGTCTTTTAGAAGGAAAGTTACGCAATCTCACCTTTTTTGGCTAATGTACAAACTTTAAGCTAGATGCTTTTCACATCATTTGTGTGTGTTAAATAAGACATTAAGAGTCAGAACCTTCAATCTGTTCTACCTGGACTTACAGAGCCTGTGTCAGACAGACTTTAGCCTCTTTGCAGCAGACTGATGTCATAGGTCGAATTCCTGTGCAGAAGTAGGCCAGGGCCCTGTATGATAGCAGATTGCTGACTAATCATCGTGAACAAGCCAGGGAGGAGACAATGCTCAAGCTCAAAGGAGCTTTGTATTGACAGCGACTCCCAGAGCTGCTGGGGCCTCAGCGACCAATCATCCCTGTACCAAGAGCTTTTGCTACTCCTGCTGGATTGTGAATGTCTGTTTCAGATCGTCTTCTTGTATCTATGAATAAGTTTCTTGACTGAAGTCCAAGGTTGATACAAAGTGTAGTCAGTATAGATTCACTTTATTGTTCTGCTACAAAGCAAATCTCTCCCAGCAGATTCTTAGAGAGTAGAGATGCCATTCCATTGTGAGAAGAGAAAACAACAACTAAAGGAAGGGGGTAGGGGACTGTCTGCTTATTGTGTGTGTGTTTGTGTGTGCGCGCACACACGTGCATGCACATGCGTGTCTGTGTGTCTGTGTGTGTGTGTGTGTGTGTGTGTGTGTGTGTGTGTGTGTGTGTGTGTGTGTGTTACAGACATGTTGTCTCAGGCTGATGTGTCTCTTGGGGCAGTCTGTCTTGCCTGCTCTGAGGGCATGGGCCTAGATCTTACCAACCCTGGAATTCCACGACCTGAGGTCCCCACTTTTATTTGTGATCCCACCTTACACTCATCCTTAGCCTCTGTAAGTCAAATATTTACCCATAAGCTTAAGCTAGCTAAATGGAATTTGCCTCCAGCAACATCTCTTCTGCCAATCATGCACACTGATACAACAGTATCAGATAAAGCAAGTTCTTTCCTGTCACTTATGGTGCTGATGGTCAGTCTACACCAAAAATGTGGATTTCTCAGAATCCATTGATACTTCAGCCTTAAGGCTGAACGCTTTAGTGATGACTATACTGCAAACCTCAAACTAAGGCTGGGGGTTAACTGCAAAGGCAGTAAATGTTTTAGAACAGGTTAACCAGCTGAATTATGAGCAAAAAAAACATGCACATTTAAATTTATGTGCACACTGACTCACAGAGTCAGTTTTTAGTTGCTAACATTTAGATTATAGGATTTATGGTCTGAACTGCAGTCAGCCACCAAAAGGAGGTCAGATTGTTGGGATTTTACTTTTAGAGAGCAGCCATTTCTGTAACATCCATCTTTATATACAGTCTGTGTTGAACACTGGTTATTATATAGACTAGTTACCACAAACTAGACTCCATATAAACCTCATGGAAGAACACGAGCGCCTACAAATGTACATAATGAGCCTTTAATACAATGTGTCAAACTTCACTTTCCTGCACAATCCTTTAAGCTGTATGAGTTAAAAGCTGTCTCAGCAAAACAATGTTTTATCACTGATGTCACAGTTGTTGTGTTCCACAGCTGCCTCTGCAATGTGCTATATTTGCAGAATGCAATGCAATGTGTGCAATGTGAGTACATGTTTGGACAAATGTAATGATAAAAATGTCAGCTATAAGGCCAGCTGTTTTGCTGTCTCTGTCGGAAAGCTTTTTGGGAACCGCTGGAAGTGGCTGTAGAAGTGAAACTCCCAGTAAACTGTGCTGGGGGTCAGTCAGCTCAGTACAGCCATATGAGGACAGCCAAGGGCGTACTGGGAAATGTACAGCCTCATATGGAAAATAACTTAAGCGTAACATAAACGTAATGGCTTCTGTAACAAGGACCATACATTTAATGATCTTGGGACAACCTGACGTTGAGGCTGTAAAAAGGGTGTTTATTATATGATCTGGCATATAAGATCAGTGTTTCTTGAGGGGAGCCGAGAATTCAAAGAGTGTCTCAGCATAGTCTATGGAAATATATGTGTTGTATATGTAACAGGCTGTGCCAAATGTGCCACAGTGCATTAAGATCTTATTTATATCCACTTAATCCTGTGGGAAAAATCAGAGTCTGTTATGAATCATTTTTTATACATTGTCGTGCAATGTTTCCGTACTCCCCTTAACTATATAGTACATATGGATAATATATCTCAATTACCTTAGTAAGCCAGAGAAAAATATCACTTAATGATTAAGTGTGAAAGAAAAGGTAATAGGATGTGAATGATCTGACATAGGGGTGGGGGATATATCGAATATACTCGATATATCGCGGGTTGTGTCACATGAGATGTATGAAATGACTATATCGCGAACATCAAGTACAAATTGTCACGTAAATGTTTAAGACGTCCGTATGTAATTCTCTTTGGAGTTTCGTTTCTTTTACTGTGCTGTGGCTCCTCACAGTGAGTAGCACACTCCCCCCACCCATCTAGAAAAGTCTCATGCGCATTTTCTATTAGGAGGGGAGGGAGTGCGCATGGAGAGAGCGAAAAAAAACAAAACCCAAAGCGCACCGGCGGGTTTACGAGTCACTGGTAAGAGCTGTGGAGCAGCTGTGGAGACCCCTGAAGGGAAAAGCCGAAAGGAGAAGAAGAAGGTACCGGCTCCACTCCTTATTCATTAACCGCATTCCCACCACGTGGGAGCGGCTCGGCTCGGCGGGAGTCGGTATTCTGATACGGTGCGTTTACTTCCGTGTCGTCTGCTCAGAAAGTTGCAGAAAACTCACTTGTTGCGTGTCGTCTCCTTTGAATGTTTCCGTCGTCCACCACAGACTGAATCTGTTGGACTGACCATGGTGCAGTTTAGTTCGGTCATCATGTGGATTCATGTACCGGTGTTTTTTACCGTCTACTTCTGCATCTGTGTTTGTAAAACGGTCACAGAGAAAACTCACCAATCAGAGTCTGCATTGTTTATACGTCACATTTTGGAACTACGGCAGAGGTGGCACTAAAAAACTAGTACTAGGCACCAGATTCCAGTTACTTTTCGTCAACACATGCCTACCATTCTATTATTTATGTTATTTTTGAAAGCTTGTGGTTTGAAATAAAAGGTTTACTAAACCAACTAAAGGGTCTGCTTGAATATTTTTCTGGTGTCATTTGATGTATCAAAGGGTTCAATTTAACATTTTTATAGAGCTTTAGAGGAGAAATCAGAATATCGAGATATATATCGTGTATCGCGATATAGCCTAAAAATATCGAGATATTGGTTTTAGGCCATATCGTGCAGCCCTAATCTGACATGTAGAAATGAAGTTTAGGCAGAGCTTCTGGCTTCAAACTACCCTCTGGAGTTACGTAAGAAGACATAGAAAGCATCTTACGTATAGAACTGGGATATTGGAACAAATGTCCCACATATACAACATATAAATTGTATTCTTCTAACACAACACTGCATCAGCAAAGACATCTTGAAAGGACAAGCTGGCTCCCCACTCTCCACTGAATAATATATGTTCACCGCAAAACATGCCAGGCCTAAAATTTATGTCACTCTCCGGCGAGGCAGCAGAGAAATGAGAAATATGATCTATCAGTTGATAGAGCCAAACAAATGTAGGGTAATCCGCCACAGTGTCAGCATCTGCCTCATGTGTTACTGTCAGTGATGTTATACTGACAATGTTGACAACTAAACCCAAAAAGCTGTGCAGGGAACACTTTCCATACCTCCTACTGTTTCCCAGGAATTTGTGTTTAAGCAAAGCAAACACTCTCCGGCGCACAGACACACACATACACACACTGTAGCCTAATGAACATAGCAGAGCAGCAAGCCATTACACATACCTCATTCATTTCCCTGCACTGTTTTTGCTCTTTGCACACATATAGACACAGCTGCAGACACTAACACACACACACACGTATACATGTGGATCCTCACTGGCTCACAACCTATCAAAGACACACACTCATAACATCACACATAGTCACAAAATCACACAGACACGCTCAAACTTACGCACTGTCCCATTTTTTGTTTGTGACACTGCATTAGCGGGAAGCCTGGCTGTGAGCTAACCCCACCATGTTTTTCTCGTCTCCTCTGTTATGTTTGGCACCTGTTTTGTGCTCAATGTGCTCATACACAAGTTGTGTTTCCATGTATCTAGGGGACATCACATTGACTTATATAATTGGAGACTTACCCAAACCGCAGTGTGCCTAAAGCTACCCTTAGCTAACCTTAAACTCAAAATCATTCTTAATCCTTTCATTTGTCATTTGTCATTTTATGTTATATAGGGAATCGCATTCTGTCCTGATGAAGCAGACAAGCCCACAAGCGACTGAGGAAACAGATTTATGTTCCCATAACGCAAGCAACACTTGCCCACAATGACACACACATGCTCACACACTGCTCACATTGTGCAACTTCCTTGCCAAATGCTCTTAATAAAGCGAAGAAGTCAAAATTATTCACAATTTATCTTAAACAGTAATATTTCAATGAACATCCTTTGTTATTTCTGCCCATTCGTCTTCCTCCTTCGTCACAGTTTTCCACAAATGGATTTTTTTCTTTCATTGCCTCTAAAAATGCCTGGAGGTGCCACTTCTTTGTGTCAATATTTATTTAATGAACTTGAATGAAAAAGTATGAGGGACAGGACATTCTCAGCACAATTGAAAAAAAAAAAATCTAACCTCTGGTGTTATTTTCCTCTAAAGTGTTGTTTTTGTACGTCTTCATGTTTTGCAACGATCATTTCCACATGAACTAGGGAAAGAGTGATACTACAGGGGACAGTAAATGATAAAAAAGTGTTATTGTGTGCTTTAATCTCCCTGTTTTTCTGCTGTTGTCCCCCTCACCCTTCCCCCACACACCAAATCCCACACTGATGACACATGGGAGCTGAGCTGAGCTGGGAGACACATCATCCCTTATTATCGGACTGCTGGAAAGCCCAGGACCTCAAGACCCTCTGGTCTGTCCATGCAGGGGGGACACAGATGGTGCAGGTGATACTGCTGGAATGTGGACTGGGACAGGTGGAGGGTGGAGGGGGGGGGGCTGGTGTGGTTGTGGCATCATCCCTGTCCCCGCTCCTGCACTAAAGTGTTTCCTCCAACTGTCTGCCGGCAGATCACAGTCGCCAGCTCTGGATCCTGCGCTGTGTTTTGTTTGGCTGCGGCGATTATTTTCATAGAAAGAACATCTTTATTGATAAAACTTTGTCTGTTGTCCAGTGTTGTTTTGATCACATTTTTGTTTGGTTTGCCAGTCTGTAGCGAGAACTTTGTCTCCTGTGTGATTTATGAAAGATACATAATTGTAAAAATGATATCTTTGTTTTTAAAGAAGCAATTATTGGAAGTAAGAAACGCCAGAGAAAAATAGCACGGGATGTTCTCAGTTTCAGTTTTGGGATGAGAATTTTTGTTACATGACGATCCTAAATCACATCTTTTTCTTTCATTTACTCATCACCCTCTTCCCCCATAACCCCTCTGCTCTCCCTTACTCACTATGTTTCTCAATGTAGTCATAGTACGTAGTCACAGCAGCTGTCAGAGCAGTTACAGGTGTTAAAAGACTCAGAGTAGGTATGTATATGAGTACATTTTGTCATACTGAAACTCACAGTTGGCTCTCAGCACTGGGAGCTCAGAGGCGTTCATTGTTTACTGCAGGTGGCCAAACCTACAGGGTTAATAACTGACATTATCAATTAACACATGCGGGGAAGATGTCTGAAACTATCAGCACCACCTTTTATTTTCAATTTTTAAAAATTAGTTTCAGCACGGAGCTCAAATAAAGACAAATTGTTATTTGCTGCGATGGCCTGGCTGTAATTGCTACTAGGCAGCGGTTGATTCACTGGGCACACGTGAGACAAACACAGGGCTTGTAAGCGTTAGTTTGTCTGGAGGAGCATCTCCGTGTTTGACCTGGCTTCAGACAGCGGGCTAACTCTCGCTTTAATGATAATAATAAGGCTAACATGGTATAGCCTCTCTCCCTCCGAGCCCACAATTACTATCCAGGAACACTGCATACGCACACAGTCTGTCTGGGGAGCAAGCCACCGGATAATTCCTGGTTACCTTTTGCAGCCACTTCTCACAAACACACTTAACAGACTAATAACCCCAAAAAATGTTCAACGCTTATAAATATACACTAAAATACAAATGCAGCTGCAGATATATCCATTCAGCAAAATTCACAGCATGCACATGAATGAACAAACCATGTACAGAGGCTAAAAAGTGGATTTCCTGCCATAGTTCTCATGTCCCGAAGTGTGTGGACAGGGTGAAACCGCTGTTGTTACCTCATCTGTTACACTCCTGAGAACCCCCCAGAGGGTGTTTGTTTTCAGTGGATCGGTTCAGTGTAAATTAATATCAAACAAAAGTAACCTGGGGGCACATGTAGCTTCTTAATTCTAGCTTTAATGTTCCAATGTAACGCCTTAGATGTGGCTGTGGAAAAACCCCAGGTATCCACACTAATTTCAACAGGCAGGTTTTTCCATTCATTCTTCTCCTCTAAAGTATGTTTGGAAATTGTTTTAATCTTTGGTTTCCAGGGGATTCTCCATAATAAAGGTCTGAGATATGAGATAAAAGATGGTTTTAATTCTGGCATATTTATTCTTAAACAGCTACGTCCATTTACTCTGTGATTGCTATAAAGTGTGAGCTATAATTATCACGGGTTTGCTTACTCAATACCACCAAAGAGCAATAAATTCAAATCATTATCTCCACTTTTTGCCACTTTTATGACTCAGCTGTATCCTCTAATGTAGCTTTATCTGGCTGAACATTAATCAAGCCCATCCTCTCTGAACACTTGCCCCACTTATCTCCCCTGCTCTCCGCACAGCAGTTGGATGAAGTGATTTTTGTACCGTTTTACTGAGCAGGTGTAAATATTGAACCATGGACTGCTGTCACCAGACTCTGCTGGCCGCGTGCCGTTGCCCCCAGTGCTCATTGCATGCAGACAGCACACAGACAGATTTTAGACAAACACACTCGAACCAAAGGTCCAAAGGCAAAAACTAGGTACGCATTTATTATTTTTGATTGCTCTACAGTTTATGGATATTTGTGATTTCATTCTCCATTGCACAGAAAAAATCCTCTCAAGGGCTTAATCTGGTTTCATATAATATTTCTATATATAATAATAAAAACCCATGTATTTATAATATTTTACCCTCCTCTTGGATTAACTCCCAACTAAATTTAATATCATTGCTTGTTATAGACAAGTAAATTCACTACATATCACTGTCAAGTGTTTAAAATTTCCTTTGGTTTCCTTCCTACTCTACATATCTATACTGCTTATCAACTTTGTTTAAGTGGTACAATATAACAGCAGATAAACGCTATTGAACAGAAGTTGTTTACATTTGAACGGGGTGTGTTTTACGACACCAAGTCACAGGAAAACCACATTTCTCTGCCTCTTACCGTCTTGTTTTAATTTAATTTTTGACCTATATAAAAAGCTTGTGTTGCCTGTTAAGAATGAAAAACACTGGAATGAGACAAAACCTATAAAGCGTTGTTTCCAGCTGAAGTGAATGGTGATCCGAGCTCCTGCCGCATTCACACACACACACACACACACACACACACATAAAAACACACATTATCCAGCTTCTCATCCTCATACATGCTGGGATTCTTAACATGGAAACACTACATCTAGATGTAATCTGGCCCTAAAATAAGCTTGATTTGCCATAATATCATCTGTTCTTTTCCATCATCTCTTGCATCACAGTGCATATGTTCTCCACTGTGGCACAGTTTACTGGTCTCCCATAGGCAGACCATTAATTGCTTGGCGCCTCTCAAGAAAAAAAAGGAAGAAAAAAAAAAAAAACAGGAAAAAAGCAAACAAAGAAACAGTTTTGTTAATAGCCTGCTGCTGTTGGCTGCTGATTTGGCCCTAGTAGTAATGCCAATTCTTTTGGAACACACACAAACATCATACTGCCACCCATCATTAGCAGGACTCTGTGAACATAAATGTGTGTGTGGTGTGTGTGTACGTGTTTCAAATGGTTTTTGTGCACACACATATGTAAATGTATGCATATGGGTTTTTTGTTTTGTTTTTTTTTTAAAAATATATCCATGCATGGTGATTTATCTTGGTGTTAATGTGAGTACACAGTTTCCAAGGGATTCCTTGGGGAAAAGCCAGCCTGATGACACTGCCATAATATTTAAGCGCACACACACATATGCATTCACATATACATACTCTTTCAGCTGTGGCATTTTTGGAAGATGTCCCATCCACATTACTGAAGCATGAGAATGAAATTGACAGTCTTGGGCTACAGGATGGCACAGCAGACAAAAACAACTGCTGCCAGCTTCCATGGCAAGTATAAACAGACAATAGTTTGGAGCAGCCAAATGGCACAGTTGCAATGTCCTTCTCGAGCAATTTCCTCACAAATATTTGCTCATCTGTTGTGTTTGCGTGAATACTTCTCATAATGGTATATTCAATGATATTTCATGTCTTTCAATCACAAAAAAATCAGTTGCTTTAAATATCAATAGAAATATAGTCTTATATTTTTACATCTTAAAAGAACATTGGCACTTGTCTCTTATATAACTGTTGTTAATTTTTCCCATTCTCATTTCTCTTTCTGAATCACCCTCAACTTTACGACATAGAAAGAGAAGTTGCACAAAAACAAGCATAAAAAAAGGTCAAGGAGAGGAAGAGAAAGAAGGAAGGAAAGAACTCTGTAACCCCTGAGCCCTGGCTGGGGCCAAAGAAATGGAGCTTATCTTGTTTATGTGAGGAAGATAACTAGAATGCTCATCTGGTCAGAGAGAGAGAGAGAGAGAAACCCCTGTTCACCGGAGACTAAAGCCTGGAGCCTGTTTATGTGTGTGTGAGCATGACAGCTGGACACACACCCTGGCACCGACTCAACTGTTGCACAAAAGTTCAACTCAACACTTGTCATTCAAATTCACATAATAACATCCACAGGGATCTGCATGTGGTTTATAAAAATGGAAAAACACGACGGGCAGAAGTTGTGGAGGTATTTGTTTGTTTTTTGTAAGTTTTTCTTTTTTTTAAACCATTTTATAATTTACAAACTTGCTAAAATTAAACACAATGTTAACGCTGTTGAATTGAATGAACTCTATAGATTTCACTCGAACTGGAAGCACTTAAACACTGCTTGGGTTGTTTACCTCTACCTGAACAGAAATAATATTGCCAACCACTCCAACAGAGCCATCCAACAGAGTTATTTGAAGTGACGGATAGGTATGGATCATGGCCTGCCTTGTAATTAAGAGAGATTGCTATTTTCCCCTCAGAATGGGCTCTCCTATCCTGATCTATAATTATATGTTGTTCAAACATAGAGGGGAGTGTCCCTGGTTATTGTGCTGCCAGCTTTATTCTGTCTCTACCACCACAATAAGAGCCAGCATCACTGCTCTTAAACGTAACATTCTTTTCATTTGTTTCGTTATCACAAAATGTTTGCGTCCAGTAGAATTTGCTCACCTGCAGTTTTTTGCACTCTTCACCCTGTTGCCTCTAATGTGCTTAATGAAGCATAACAGGAGCAAGTGTTTGTGTGTGTGAGTGTGGTGTATGAAGTCCCAGGTATAGTGCCCCGCTGACCTCCACATAGTGACACTGACGTGCAACAATGATGAATGCCCTGAGAGAGTGAAGTAAGGACCCACCTGGATAATGTTAAAGTTAAAAACTCAGAAACCTTAAACGTTACAAGATGCTGACCTCCTTGTTTAATTAAGTGCAGCATTTTGCTTTAAACATTTACTGCCACCCACTTCACAGTTCCTGCAACACCTTCAATTCAATTTAGCTTTAACAATTTCACAATTATTTCACTAATGTCAGAAGTGATCATTGTTGCTGTGACATGTAAATAGCGTGGGCTGATATTTGTATTTTTTCTTTTGTATGAAAATGTGGATGGATGTAAATGTTACGTCTGACTGGCCACAGGAGGTAATTTGACCCCTTTAAATAAGTATCGCTCAGACAGGCTCTGAACCACACACAGAGTATATTTCAGCGTAAAGCTGTGACCCCCCTGGATTCCAGTAAGAGGAAATTGTCATGCAATGACCTAGTGACCACACTGGAAACCACTTCCCCCTTTGTTATGATTTTGTATGGTTTAACCACCTCATTTTCCATGTTCTGGTCCTCCATAATACCGTCTACCCCACACATTTTGTCACATCCACGTCGCTTCGCTTTTCCTGCCCCTTGTGACCTTCCAATGGTGTGTTGTCAAGGACAACATAAGCCTCAAAATTGCAAAACTTCTCAAATGTAGCATCCAAAGTGCTCTATGTTTAGTGTGTGAGTGGGTTGTATGGATCATGTTTTTGTGGGCGACCATCAGACACAGACCATTGACAAGCCCTGACATTGTGTTGTTTTTATATTCTAGACTAGTGTATCATTTGTGATATACTGACTATATTTGTTACAGGTAAGTAGGAGCCAAGAACTATTGCTTTGACATTCTAACCCACAGCAAGACTAAAAATATAATTTAACTAAGAATAAGATATAATACCTTGACCATCTCTCTCCAGTGCAACAGTTGTACTTTTTGCAATTTCCACTTCATTGTTAATATGTCAGAACTTACGGTTACATAATTAGGAAAGCCTTCTCGCAGCTCCTGGTTGATTAGGAACCAACAATAAGATAGTTTTGTGGGGCGCTGAAGAAATACAATCCCCTCTTTATACTCTGGTTCTGCGGTAACCACCTCAGGGCCCATGCAAGGATGTAGATTGGATTATATTTTACTTTATGAGATTAAGCTCTTTTGGGGTAGATCAGCCAAGAGGTTATGTTTTTGTGTAATTAATGAGAGAGCGAATGCCTGGTGCTCGACCCCATGCGCATCACAAACAGAGATTTTGACTATTCCAGGGGGCTGGTACAGTTTGTCCTAGAGGTTCTGTGGTATGACCCCCTTTCCCTCTGATTCTCCCTCTCTGTGTCTCTTTCTCTCAATCTCGTTCCCCTCTCTCCATCCCTCTTTTCAGTCTACAGCAATTAGAGAGGCAAAGTGGGAAAAGAGGAATGTGTGAGCATGCTTTGTGAGGATTGAGAGAACGAGAGAGGGAGTACAAGAGAGAAAGTGAGAGATAAATAGAGAGGGAAAGATGAGAGAGAGACAGAGGAGGGGAGGAGAAGAAAGGAGAGGAGAAGGCCTGTCTTAATTGGCCTGTGTGGCCACGCTGGGCTGTGATGGTCTGGGCTTGCCAAACCCTGTGCCTCAATAGTTGGCCTGGCCTTACATGCATCCCGTGCATCCGGCCAACCACAACTAACTCTAGTGTGCTCTTTGGCAGTTTCCAATGTCAGGCCTGGGAGAGTTGTGCCACCCACATCTACACTCCACTCCACAGTTCAAGAGGCCTCTGTGATGGGGATGGATGCGTGGGTTTGGGTTTATGGTTTATTTGGCTCCACCAGTTAAGGTTGATTTGGCATTTCTGCACTCCTGCTATTGTTAAGGATAATGCTATGGTGATTTTATGTCTAGGTTTCAGACTTGGATGCAGACGCGAATTTAAATTTGACAACAACATAAAAATGCACTGGTCGAGAAAAGCTGCTTTTACCTTTCTGTTGAGGTCTTTGCATTTCCAAGTCCTTAAAAAACACTGACATACCAGAGAATTTGTATCCGGCTCACTACAGTGGAATGTCTATATCGTCTTGTGATCATCAGGAATTATAACTAACCAACACCATCAAATACATCTGCTGGATAAACAAGGATATGACCTGACCCTGTCGGCCAAGTCTGGCTTGTTTCTGCTTTGTCAGGCACAGTGGTGACATGACGAGCCCTGAGGACCAGAGTCCCTGATCTACTCACCAAGCATCACACTACAACACCTGCAGGGAGCAGGTTCAGTCCCAGAGCTGCTGAAGACACATGCACCTGCATGTAGCCAAGGTGTAATGATTATGGAAGTGTATTCATAATGCATCTATGAATGCAGTGAACCAACAAAGGCCACAGTCAAAGTCATAGTGCAGAATACAGTTGATGAGAGTTGAAAGTGTGTGATTTATTGCATGTGTACTTACATGTAAGTACAGTGTGCGCATGATTGTGTGTGAACCTGCATGGCCTCTAGCAATCTATCAGGAAGGAACTATTTTTGTAGCTTACACTTTCAACAGTTTTTCCTCTCCTTTGTAGGGTGGGTGGACTTCTAAAAAAGGCAATACAGTTTCATGAGACAGGCAAAGGTGATTTAATTGAGCGATTTATGACCATAAAACACAGAACACGTCTCCTCTACAGTGATAGCTGAGCAGCTTTTCCACTTTCCCTGAAGCAACACATGTGCATTTCATCAATGTAAGGCAGACCTTTGCAGTACAGCCAAAGAAAGAGATTCTCCACTTCTGCCTGTAAAGTTCAAACTCTTTGATGCCAAGCAACAACAGTGCAAAGTCTACAGTAAACTGTGCTGCACTGAGATAACCCCCAGTGCTCCAAACTGTTTCATTCTGGGAACAAAGATTCTACATAGTAAATCTGCCCGGTAACAGACATTCCCATGGGTGGGTATGTGCATGCATGTCAACAATAAAAGGTCGTGCCATTTTCAGAATATGCATGTGATAATTTGAGACATGTCGGTTACTAAACTTAGCCGCTGAAGTGGAGCTTGCTCCAGTAGTTAGTAAGCCGCTGGAGGATGGAAGGATGGATGTATGCGCGGGTGTGTCACAGGGAGTGAGAACAGGTCAGGTTTAGTGTGGCATGCAGCAAGAGTGAAGACTGAAGAGTTGTGGCGTGCTTGCCTACTCTGTGAGTGCAGGAAACAGACAGACAGAGACAGACAGACAGGCGTGGAGGCAGGCAGAGATGGAGAAGGAGAGAGGAAAAGGGGGAGGGTGGGTGAGGGTGGTAAAAGCAGCTGGAGATTCTTTGCAAAGCCTTAAGATGCAATAAATCATTTACAGGGCACATAAGGTTTAATTGATATAAAAATCTTTCAAAAAAGGGTCTGAAACTCAACAGAGGAACGTACCCACATGCAAGCCGAACATACACAACAAGACAGGGCTGAACAAAACAGTAAATCTTGCAGACAATGTACGTTTGATAAAATGTTTTTTTATTGATATTAAAAATGAAAGTACATGAATTGTGCATTTCGGACGTTTTAGCGTGCAGAGGTTAAATTAATAAAATACACACAGGCTGAGTGAGCTACTGACACAGAAAAAGTTGCCATTGCTCGGCAAGGTATCTCTTCATATTCAGCGAAAAGAAGTGGTTGTCTTTCACGCCATTCATAAGAACACTAGAGTAGCCTGTTTGAACTTTACAATAGTGAATGAATGCAGTCCTAGCAGGAAATGTAGAATAAAATAGAAAATATTATAATAATATTAATATAATAACAAAAATAATAATTGCACTGCCTGCTTTGTTGCACAACTGAAGCAGAATATAATTAGAGACAGGACGCAGTCTTGATAATTGAGATCTCTCTGACAGAAAGAAGATATAAAATATTGGCTTCACACCACACTATGGCGAGTATCCATTAAGTCTGCATTTCATGGGGTTATGCGTGACACAATAAAGGAGGAAACTATAATGTGACATAGAATGACCTTGTTTCTGACATGGGCTTCAGTGGTTTGTCACAAAGAGCTGTATCATTGTGGCCAGGTATGGCTAACAACCTCAGCTGCCCTTCCACAACAAGATTATCGTGTACACTCAGCAAGTACGCCACTTCTCCCTCGGAGAGCATAGATTGTGTTTTGTCTTTTTGTGTTTTGTCTTTTTGTTTTTTCCTGAGTGCTTTGTCTGCTTCAGAAAAAGTTTAGTGTGATAGCCCTTCCTCAAATGCATAATGGGTGGATGACGACAGGGATATTGCGGGGGTTAAACGGCAAGCTGTAATGACCCTGAATACCCCAGCACTCGCAATGCAAATACAGACGCATACTGTTAATGCTTATGATCAGGAGCATTGTCTTTAAAAATGACTGAAATAGATAGATAGATAGATAGATAGATAGATAGATAGATAGATAGATAGATAGATAGATAGATAGATAGATAGA
>JAQQZY010000024.1:8320506-8332567 GCA_030068375.1 Ostorhinchus rueppellii | reverse complement strand
TATTTGTTTTCAGGCAAAAGCATGTGAATACTACTGATATACAATAAAAATAAAATGTTAGTTGACATTATTGCTGTTTTTTTCCCTTTGAATCAAAATTTTGTGCCTTTCTTTAGAACTGTAAAATAACATAATAACAATCAAACCAAAAAAAAAAATAAATGCCTAACTTGGAAAAACAGGAATGTCACGGTACCAGAAACTGCCTGGGTTTTCCTTTTTTTCTCATTTAAAACATTGATATGAAAAGAAAACAGAAAAAAAGACAACATAAAATATAATCATTATTATCCCACTCGCTCTTTGTCCATGTCATGTTACTTCCTGTTAGAGCAGTCCGCAAAGCCATGGCAACCAGGAAGTACTGTCCCAGAACTGTAGTACTGTCCAAATCCAGGCCGTCCATGATGTCCCATGTATGTCCCCACACTGCTCCCTGAGTCCAGCAGCCTCAGAGGGACAGGAGGATCAGGAATTGGGTCTCAGGTCCCCTTTTGCTGCTTCTGCTGGCAAGCTTTTGACGAGCAGCCGCTAGCACTCGCTGTGAGCCTAGAGGCCAAGACAGCCCATATCTTTTCTTCGTGACACTTCCCCCTTGACATTGCCACTGCCAGGAGCTCCCCCATATCCTTTATTTTCCTTTTATTTTTTTAAAAAAAGTCACACTTTCCTTAAAACGGAAAGCTTTAATATTCATTCAAAGAAAAAAAACGTGCTTTTCAACCTCTTCGAGTCCATTCCCAAAGCTAGCACCATGACATTTTTTAAGCTACACGTTCATTGTTCATAAAAAAATAGTGCCATTTTTTTCTTTACTTTGACGTAATCCGTGGCAATGTGCAATTTTGCAGACTCTTTTCTGCTTTTTGTTTGTGATCAAAAGGTGCTGGAGCAGGAATCTAATTTTACAAAATAATTCCTTACAGTGTGGAAGTCCCTTTATAGGTAGAGGTGCAAACTAATAAGAAAAAGAACTAACAGAGATTTTCTTTTCGCCTCAGGAAAAAAGATGTGGAATGGATTCTTTCATGCAAGCTGCTTCACTTTCAGTTGTCTTCCACAAGGACAAAAAACATTCCGCTGGGTGTCCTCTTGACACTTGCAAACCATTGATCTCTTTCATCGTCTTTTCTCCCTTCCCTTTTCTGTTTTGCTTAAGGATCCACCTGAATTGCATTCAGCCGAATTGTTAACTTTTTGTTCATCATTTGTGTTTGTGCCTTTTGTGTCAGTGACTGAAAGAGAGAGGGAGCGAAAGAGTTCAGACAGGAAGAATGTGAAGGCATGTCTGTGTGCCGGAGGAGGGTGGGTTGGGAGGGTTGAGGGTGGGGGTGCAGTAGAAAAAGGGCCAGGGGGTCAAGAAGTAGTAGATGAGAGCAGGGGGAGGGATTGGTGGGCTCGGACAGGGCAGGGGAGGTCAAAGAGGACTGCCACAGAAATGACGTCAGAGACAAAGCTATAATCCCCTAGTCTTTTTTTTCTCCATCCAAACTCTTGTCTGTGCAAAGGGCTTTCAGGGGGCTCATTTGTGGTTGACATAGTTGTCCGTGGCGAGCAAGACTGGCGGCCGTTCGCTGGGCAGGCTGATCAGGGGCCTGTGAACGATTACTTGCGCATTGATCTTGTCCGCCTGCCTCCGAACCTTTCTGGCCTTCAGGATGGCGGGCACACCCCTCCGGAGTCGCTGGGCCGCCTTTCTCTGCCACACCTCGTATTTGGAGTACTTCACGGTCACATGCGGCTTCCTTGGGACTTCCTATTGTGGCGTGCAGGCGAAAACAGAGGAAAACGGGAAAAGAGGGAGTGAGTTCATTAGCAATGATAAGATACTGTATAAAAGCTTGTTACAATGGGAGAATGCCTTGTTTATTTTAGGTAAACATTCAGTCATTGTTAGGGCCGTCAAATGGAAATCAAATGTCATTCTCATAGCGCCAAGTATCATAACAGACTGGACTTGCCTCTGACTTGCCCTTGTTTTGGTTTCCTTGACTGAAAGAAGCTGTCAACGCCTGCGCAGTTCAGCCTCTTTAACATATTGTCAAAGGGAAGGGCGGTCACCTGCCTCATATACATATGAGCAGCATGTCTTCGCCCACCCAACGACCCACTGAACTGCATAACCCCAGACTAAATTAAATAACAAAGCCACCTTAAAACTTTAGCCATTCACTGCAAACTCTGAAAATGATGTGCTTAGTGCTACAGATTGAAAAAAAGTGGGAGTGATAGTGGCAAAGCGAGAATTTATGCGTGAGTACCCAGTGCTCCGTCTGAATGGCTTGTTTTGGTCCTGCCACTTGAGGAGTGTTTATCCCTGTTCATTCACCCCAGGCCTTCTCAATAGCCTAAGAACAGCTGGCCCTCAGAGCAGGCTGTACCCATCAACTCTCCCTGTCTAGACTAACTAGGAACATGTCCCAACTAAGGCCCTCGCAGCCTTTTTTGCATTTCAGACATTACTTTCCTCTAAACACTTGCAATATTGATTTATTTTACACAGTACGGGGAATCTCATAGAAACACAGCTGCCCCAGGAATAAGTCAAAGCAAAAACATGTTAAATATGCCTCTGTCTGTCTGAGTGAAGGTATGGAGCTCAGCCACAGCTCTGAGTTTTGACCACACTGAAACGACCTGAAACGCTTCATGGCTATCTGCATGTCGGTGACATATTCCAGGGAGTCTCTACTAGCCAGGTCAGGCATTTATGACCGCACAGATCAAACTGCATGCCATTTTTGGAGAGCTTGCTGTTCCGTGACTAATAATCACACACTCAGAACACACTGTTTTGTTACGGACCAGCAGTCTCCACCATCTCACAGACTTTCTCTCACACACAGGCTGTGAATCTGACTCTGCCTTTTCCTGAGCACAACATTCCCTATGACAGGCTTGATAATTTCCATGATGATCAGCACTTTGCAGAAAAGGTAACTGCTTACCATTGACCATTTAACAAGATAAACCTGTCTTTGTGTGCGTATTCAGTGTGAGGGACATAGGGGTGATGTACAGATAGACAAGAGAACAGGTGTTTTTTCCCATACTGGTGTTGTTGTTGTTGATGAGACGTACCTGTTTTAGTGCGGGCATCACGGGTATGACCTGTAGAGTGGTAGCCGACACGTCCCTTTCGGACTTGGCGGGTTTGGCACAGTATTGCTCTAGCAGGTTGAGGTCACAGCTACGGAAACAACACTCTTCTACTATCCCACGGCTCTGGGGGCCCCGTCTGGCTCCCCTGCTGGTGGGCCTACCTGGAGAGAAACAGCAAGGAATGAAGAAAGGTGATGAAGAAGCCAGGGATAAGGCCTGAGCTAATGTAGAGAACACAACACTGGCATCAGAATGAATCTAGGTTGTTTTTTTCAGGATTACTTCGACAATCATACCAGTCCATGGAATAAAGAGGATAAAAGGAAATCTATGACCAACTGCAACAAATCTTTTTGTTTGTAGAGGATAATCTGATTAGGGTTATCTGAAAGTCCTTTAATGAGTGAATACACAAGTAAACACCCCGCAATGTAGTGAGTGATGGAGACAGCTAGGCTCATACACAGACCTTTGGGTGAGCAAATACATAAAATGGAAACTCTTCTGTGACCTTGTCCTTTGTCAACTCAGCAGAGATAAAGAAGATGAGGACGGAGAGTAGAGAGGAGGGGCAGAGAGGTAGAGAAAGCAGAAGAAAAGGGATCAGTGTGGAGGGGAGGGTGTGTGAGGGTGGAAAATAATGCAAAACAAAAGAGGAAGAGAGTAAAGACATGAGAGAAAAAGGTATAGAAGAATAAGGTGAGGGGGTGGAGGGTTAGCATGTTGCACAGGGGAACACTATTCACAATCAATAAAGGCCTTGTTTGAAGTCCTGTGCCCCACACAATGTTGGAGAAATCTCATGAGAGCCAAGCCTAGATTTGATTGCAGGAAGAGGAACATGAGAGAAAGGGTGATCCAGGGGGAGGAGAAGGCGAAACGGAGGAGGGAGCATATCTGTTGGGTCAAATTGGATAATGATCTTTCTGATTGGAGAGAAGCTTCTGTGGTAAACCGCACACAAAAGGAGCTGTCCGTCAAAAGTGGAAAGCAGTGGCAGTCATTCCCTTTTATTCTGACTTTCAGAAAAGGTGTCGCATCTTTGAAGAGCAATATCCGAGAAAGGTAAAGTTATGTATGTCGCAAACACTGTCAGACAGTGCAAACACAAGCTTATCCAGTCAAGGATTAACAGCTGCCACATAATGCTTTCCAGCTATTCCCATCATCACTACAATGGAAGCAATAATCACAATTTACGCTCATGATCCTTCCTCTTAACCTGACATCAAAAACAGCCCCCCTCCGCCCTCCTCACCCCTTCAGACTCATCAGTGTGGTCCCCTGGCCTGGGAACACTGGTGCTGAGGTGGTATGCCTCTTGGGGTGCTATTACTTTACTGGTAAACAAGCGGCCCATTGTGTCATGGCTCACAACTCGCCGGCCTTTCATATGCACTGAGAGGTATGGGGTTTAGGTAGAATGCGCAAACTCAGCAAGGGCAGCCTGGACAAGGTCTTGAGACACACAGCTGGCTATAATCTCCCTCTCTCTTTCTGTCTTCCAGTCAGTGTGTGCGTATGTGTGTGTGTGAGAGAGAGAGAAAGTACGTGAGAAAGAAAAATACCAAACACGCATACCACACAGCCACAGACAGAGCGATAGTCTCAGCTATCCAAACAGATGTGCGCAAATGAACAAAGCGACGCAACAGAGGGAGCTAGAAGAGGGGGATGCGATTGGACATTTACGCAGCTCATTGTAAACACTTGTGATGGCTTGAAACCTACTGAAATAGAAGCCCCTGTCTTCACAGACAAACTGCAGCGCATCCACCAGCTCTCCCCCACACAACGTCTCTGCGGAGGCCATTTCCGCAACATAGAGCGTCAGGGCCAATGCAAACAGCAGTGCACGACTGGGTGAAGGCATCCTCTTGACCTGCAGACAAAAACACACATTGCAGAATAAAACACCGCATCAGTAAATCATGCTCAACTTTCAAAACTGATGACATATAAGACTGTTAAAAAATGTCAGAACAGACCCAGATGTTGCCTCTCAGACACTCCTCACATTTGTATAAACGACAACGCACGACTTTCAGTATTAAATAAATGCTCTATGCACTGATCTACTAACTCAGGGGGAAAAGACAAAGATGCCAAATGTGCAGTTCCCCCGACTGATACCAGCCGTTGTCACCATGTCGCACCTGAGAGAAGTGCTTATACTGGAGGAAAAATAGACTGTATCTGTTGATTTCACATTCTTACACAACTACTCAGAAGTTGCAAGACCGGCTGCTCGATAGTTAACTATCTGAAAACCCAGACTCAGCATATATTTTCCCCTTGCTCACCCTGTAGTGAGCTCACTGACCCTCAGACCTACCGCCCCCTATCTGTCGGCAAAAAGGACCAGCTGTTTGCTCCGAATCCTGCGAACAGCGCCCGGTCCAGACGAGAGAACAGAATAAAATACTCAAGTCCCTGCCTTTGTCCTCATCAGGTAACCTGTTGCACAAATGCTTTTTGTTCTTTCGCTCTCCATCCCATGTCTGCACGTTGAACTTTCCCCAGTCCATGCAAATTCAGAGATGTATAATTGCGCGTAAAAAAAAAAGCAGAAAAGAAGATGAAAAAAAGATGCGAGCAATGCATCTGCTCAGCCCGCAGCGGTTTCTTTACTTACGCAGCCAAGAAAATGTCATTACAACCCTGCCAGTTGACTTTTCATTTCCTGCACAGCATAACCTTAAGCTATAGGACTTAGGTCAGTTTCTGGTTACCTTCATTCTGCTGTTCTGCGTTCTACGGCAGGTGTGGCAAAGTGAGTGCTGTCCGTGCCTTTGCTGGGTTTCCATGTCAGATGGCAGTAGTCAAAACGTTGGGGGTTATTTGGTTGGAGAGATTGCAGGTGAGTTAGTTTCCCAGTTGGTGAGGCTATAGAGATGATGTGTGAGACGCTGTCCCAAAGACCAGGGCGACAGGCAAAACTTCTAAGGGAGAAGTATTATATACCAAAACACGCCCCTTACACCCACACCCCACCCCCTCGCACCTCCAATCTTCACGGTTGGTAAAAAAAAAAAAAAAAAAAAAAGGTCCAGGAAGGTTTCATGGAAAAGTGCTTTAAGGGAGAATAAGCAAAGGAGAAGGAGAGGGAGAGTGAGAGTCACAAAATATGGAACAATTCCATAGGCATTTTCCACGTTTACGCACTGTAACCTACAATCACAATGTTTACACACAGGACGCAGACTGAACAAGAATAGCCGTAATTCCTCAGACTCCAAGAAAAATGTCAATGTCTCCGCCCTGCTGTAATTAAGATTAACATTCAGTGTGGAACCAATGTGGCCGAGGTCTGCGGCTTTCCTCTGACTCAGGTGTGGATGTATTCTCTGGGGTCAGTGTGTCTCACAGTGGAGTGGGTACTGGCTGTTCCAGTTCTCCCTGTAAAACTAAGGAGGAGAATGATGCAGCAGTGAATGTGAGTGACTGATGCACAAACATGTAAATGGTTTGTCTGAATATTTGTTCACTTTGCTGCATCATGTAATAGAGAGGCATTACAGATGGTTAAACTGAGGGGGAAAAAAACAGTGATGTGGTGAGCTATTATCAATGAATCTGTCACACTGTGGATGAAATAAAGTCACTGTGCTGTGGAAACCTCATCCAGATGTTGCACATTCAGGCATCACAAAGCAGAATGGAAGTTTTATTTATTTATTTTTTATTTTTTTGTTGCAGAAATCAAGCTGGAAAATATGAATGCACATATAATCACGCGTATTCACTTCTTTTTCATAACATTGCTGGGTCCCTTATATAAATGTGGAGAAGGTAAACGTCTGGGCATGTCTTCAGAGGCAGACTGACATCTAGTGGTCCTCCACGGAAACACGCGTGGATGGAGATGGGTGCCCAGTCCACGGTCTCACCTCCCAAACCTGCAGAACTTCAGTTTTTACAGACCCATAGCAACAAATATATACCTCCAATAGTATCTAGAATCAAAGACAGTCAGCACATTGTCACCTCTGCCATATTTTAGGAACCTTCACATTGTTCAATCAGGTTCTCTAACTCACTTTTTGTATCACCAATGCACCACTGTACATCTGATTTCAATAGGTATTTTTTTCCTCTTTTCATTATTTGGCATTTCAGATGTTTATTAGATTGTTTTTAACAATGTTTCAGCGGCCCAACTGTGGTTGAAAGCAGCAGGAGAGCTCTAAGAAGATTTATTCCTGTAATAGGCTCATTAAGAATCCAGTGTGACTTCAGGATCAGGTAGGAAACGTGTTCTACTGCCCCCTCTTGTGGCAGACTTGTGTAAACCATTAAACAGGCAGTCATTAAATAAATTAAATAAAAAATAATAAACCTGTGCTTCAAGGATTTCAGGGTGAGACATTAAAGTAGGGGTCACCAATCCTGATTCAAACAATCAGCCTATCATCAAGCTCTACAGAGGCCTGAAAACGACCACAGGTGTGCTGGAAGAGGGAAACATCTAAAACATGCAGGATATCGGCCCTCGAGGACCAGGATTGGTGACCCCTGAATTAAAAGAAAAGGTTATCTGTTCTAATTCTAAACAGGAACATGTATTTTCCTAGAAACATAACAGCTTTATGCTAACTTACTTCTCTTACTGAAAGATTCATTATTTATGACGCAGTATTTTCTTTATATCTCTTTTATTATGCATTTACACTATGAGACAGAAACAGCATAGGAACTAAATCAGCAAATTTAAAGGTAATACCCAAACACTGAAGTAGCAGATCTGGAAAATAAAGCCTTTAACACAGCAGAAATAGACCATTTTCTAAATAAAATAAATATAATTTTGATATACACTTTAATATCTCTCATTATTACACTGTTATATTTCTTTGATTTTAAAATAGTTATATTATATCCATTTAGTTTGAAGACATTCATGATCACATTTCCCTTGGATTTTAGACATATTTCTCAGACGACACAGTTTGGCTATGAAAGCATGAATGGCCCATCATTTTTATAGACTGCAAAAAATCACAAATGGATCCACATCCAGTGAGAGGCGTTAAACAGCTTTGGAAACTTTGCCTTCACTGCAGATCGAGGTTCGAATGGTTGCAACCTTATCAGCCACGACAAGCAACGATTCATTAGAAAAAGCATCATACTGGCGGTACACTACAGAGAGATGAATACACTGGCCAATGGTCACACATCAGACGTCCAAAACACAGCGGAGAGAAGAGGAACGGAAATGTCATCATGATAAAACGCTCAGGGCGTCTGTTAGCATCTTCAGCTCGTCCTTCACACATTCCAGCCCTCCTTGGATCTTCAGCGGGGTGTCCAGGACCTCGATGCTGCTGGTGAATGGATCAAACCTCACCGAGAAGGGACGCTTAATTCCAGCCACGTAGGTCCTACACAGAAAAAAAGAATGATCATTTTTTCTGGAGTCAAAAGTATTTTCCTCAAAAAGAATCGTTTTTGCTCTACATTGAGTAAATTCAGCTCTAAACCGAATTTGGGGAGCTCTACCCAAAGAGTGACTTTTATTCTTTTTAGAGCAGGACCAGATGTTATCTAAGTAGAGTGAGAGTTTCTTCAATGTGAGTAAATTTTACTCAGTCAAACATTTACAAATGTCAAAAGAAAATACATTATTTTACTTTAACCCATAAAAACCCAAACAGCCACTATTGACCAAAACATCTACTGGTCTAAACTGTTTAATACCTTTTGATCCACTAATCCTATCAATACATGTAAATAATAATTGGTGTAAAATACAGTTTTTTTTTAATCTTTTCATGGTCATCAGATATAACCCAGAGGCTCTGCAGTTACCATGGAAACACTGTCATCTTCTACAACATTGATTCACCAGTAAAACCCAGTCAGTTCCTACAGTTTTTTTCTCCGTTTGGATATAATAACCACTGGATTTTCTGAGCTATAATGAACATCTACATGATCAATACATTAAATAGAGAGAAAAATACATGATTTACACTGAAAAATACAGAGAGTGATATAATAAATGGTGAAAAATCACTTAAGAAAGGTGAATTAGAGTGGAAAAATCCATTTGGGGGAAGTGCCACAAAAGTAGCCCTGGGTCTTTATGGGTTAACGTCATCCCAAAGGTGAAATCCTTAACGTCTGTATGTCTTCAAGCTGTGTCATCTGCAATACTGCAAACCCAAATATTTCTCTTGGCTTGAGGAAACTTCCTACTGACTAGAAAAAGTTTGATATCCCACAGCCAACACCCCTGTTTTAGTTTAGTCTGTTGCATGTGCATATAGATTGCGGGGTATCCTGCTTGTATCAGCACCGCATAAGCAATGTATAGGATGATATTCATAAGCCACTCTGTTTCATATTTATATTTGCTACGCTTTCACAAACACTCCCATGCTGTATTCTTCTAGAGACCAAGCACTGTCAAAACACTCACTAGAGCTACTTGTTTTGCAGGGTAACATTTGATGTCAGTGCCAAATAAAACTGCAGCGTTTTGCCTGGGTAAGAAGGACTACATTAGTAACAGCTGTCTTCTGGCTGCTATGGCTGACCTACAAAAGTTTGTGGCCTCAGGGGTTGGCTGGCTGTTCCATGACCTTGTCCTTGCATAACCCCTCACTTTCTGTTTTTTTCCTTCTTTTTCTCTCTGTCTCCAAATGTTTCCTACATTTGTATTGAATTGACTGTAGTCTACACACGCGAGTAAGAAAAAAAAAAACTACCTGAATTTTTCTTTGGCATCTGGGAAACTCTCGGAAACAAAGTACACAGGCTGGTAGGTCTGGTCTTGATAAGGCTGCACCGCCGCTGCCTCCGGATCAAACTCTCTCTTCTCTGGCTCATCCGACAGTGAGTGCTGGATTAAAGCAAAAGAAAGAGGAAAAAAAAATAACATCCAGAAGAAGCCAGCAGCTTTATTCAGTGTAACTGTGCGTTTTTATTCAAGTAAAAGTAAGAGGAAACATGTTGGGACGCACCACAAGCTCTCCATAAGAGGACAGCAGTCCAGCACCGTAGGCTTTCACTTCACCATTCTGTTTACACAACCCATATTCCACGGTAAACCAGTACAGCTGACAGGAAAAAACAAGAAGAGGGAAAGAGACTGAGAAAAACAAGATCACTGTGGTGGATCCTGAATTCCCCTCGTACAGTGTGATTTACAGTTTAATTGGACCTTACTGTGGACAGCTTCTCGATATCTTCATCCGAAGCCCCCAGTGACGCAAGACCGAGGTTCTGGAGCAAAAAAAATAAAAAATTTTACCAAAATATGCAATGCAAAGAATGTAAATACCCGATAAATCTAGGCGTCTTTTTTCTTGGTGTTGCTACTTACCTGTGAAAACTGGGCAAAAGTACGATCAGCCAACATGGGGACGTGGCCCAGAAGTTCATGGACACAGTCACTTTAGAAAAAGAGAAGAAAAAAAAAAGAACTAAAGACTCAAATGGGACCAGACTTGACCTAAATTCCTAAAACCAAATACATCCCTGTCCATCCTGTGGCATGATCAGCATGTGCACAGCTGTAAATAGTATATACAGCTTTTTTGATTTGTCTTTATTTTTGATTTTGCACTCTTTTTGCTCGTGTTTGCTTTTGTGCTTTGCTGCTGTAAATCTGGAATCTGGGACTAATAAAGGCTTATCTTATCTTATCTTATCTTATCTCATCTCATCTTATATGCATTTTAATTGTATTCTAATATTGTAATTTTAATGTCTGTTTTAACTTCAATTTTTGGTCTTTATGTTTTTTATGTTTTTATATTTTATTTCTTGTAATACTTTAATGTTTTATGTACAGTAAAGCACTTTATACAAATAAATATACAAATTAACTCGCCTTGCCTAAAAAAAAAAAAAAAAAAAAGGGGCCCTTTATACTTGGTGGAAACAATCATAATAAATACATTTATTCTCACAAGTTATAATAAATGATCATTTATATGGGCTTTGTATTTTCTCGCTTCCTATTAATTCATATATCAGTATCAGTATTATGCTCTTACATTGCATTCTATATGACTCTAGGTCTACTGTTGTCAAATGTGTTCTTTTCCTGCAGGCTCATACACTGTAAAAAGTAAAATATTGAATCAACTTATAAATTTTGTCTTGAGTTGAGTTAACCAAATTAAATTATGTTAAATACATTTAACAGAATTTAATTTGGTTCATGTAAGTAATTTTTATGTGTGACCTACTGAAGAAATTTTTTTAAGTTGATTCAAAGTTTTACTTTTTACAGTGTATTCTGACTCTTATTTTATGTATACCTGTAATCATTATCCTAAGTGGGTTTTTTTTTTTTTAGTGCTAGACAAACATTGTGCAGGAGTAACAAAAATACAAGACAAAACTAAAGAAAAAGCGTCTTTTTTCAGTAAAATAACATTACCAGTGTCTCCACCCACTGTCATTGATCCAACTCCATGGGTTTTACTGGTGAATCAGTGTTGTAGAAGATGACAGTGTTTCCGCGGTAACTAAGGAACGTCTGAACGTCCAAATGGGTCATATTTGATGACCATGAAAAGATGAAAAACTGTATTTTATACTGAATATTTACATGTATTGATAGGGTTAGTGGATCAGCAGTTCAGATCAGTAAATGCTTTTGGTTAATGGTGGATGTTTGGGTGTTTTTGGGTTAATTTTCATTTGCAGCTTTAATTTTAGGGTTTTTTTGTTTGTTTGTTTGTTTGTTTGTTTTTTTATCAAGGTCTTTTTATTTTCAATTATATAACAAACAACTAAACATATAACCTAGAGATGAAACAACAGTCTCAATACCCCCCACCCCTGCCCCATACCAAGAACTGGACCTTCTGATTTTAGATTTTTGATAGAACAATTCTGACAGGATTTGATTCATGCTGTGGAAACAAAGGATGGATGGATGGATGGATGGATGGATGGATGGATGGATGGATGGATGGATGGATGGATGGATGGATGGATG
>JAQQZY010000024.1:8277005-8299117 GCA_030068375.1 Ostorhinchus rueppellii | reverse complement strand
CCGAGAGGTGGTAGGCAGTGTTGTTGCCTTTTTGACTAAAAGGTTTAGTTGCTGTTGCAGAATAAAAGTTGCAGAGAGTACAGAGGACGACACATAGGGAAAAAAAACAAACAAACAAGATGTCACGACTGAAATTGCTTATTGGTGCAGATGAAAGTAAATTGCACTAAAATCTTGTAAAGCGTGAGCAGAGAAGTCAGGCTGCCATAAGTTGGATCGATGTCTCTGTTAAATTTGTTACGCATGCAGGGCCTTCTGACACAGCCACCTCTGAGGAGATATAGTAGTTCCGTTTGCCATTTTTCAGCCCTAACTCCCCCCCACCCCACTCAAGACCACCTCCTGTGAATAATGACTGCAGCTGTGTCAATGGGTCCACTGTGTGCGCTCTTGTTTGTGTGTCGTATTTTGATGGCTTTTTACAGTCGATGTGTGTGTCTGTCTGATTATGGTGTGCAGATAGACCATTACCCATGCGTTAGAAGGAGAGGGGCTTAATGGACAGCAGAGGATGCAGGAGCAGGACGCCTCATATAAACGACCCTGCGCTCCTGACCGTATCAATACAGCCATCTGGGAGTTTGGCCACTTCATTCACAAAACCAATACCCTGTGGGATGAGGTGAGCCAGCGTGTATGCTCCTGCTACATGTTCAATCAACAGAAAAATACAAGTGGCATCATGACATCCACTTTCAGAAGGATTTCAGTTTTTTTGTGGGTGTGGGTGTGCTTGCGCATGTGTTTGTTCAAGTGAAGAAAAACAAAGAAACAAAGACATAGAAAGAAAGACAGCAAACAATGAGCCATTGATAAGAACTTTTCAAATCAGGAGTGTTTTAGTCTACTTTTTTTTTTTTTTTTTTTTTTTTTTTTTTACACATATAGGCAAGAAATGTCCTCTATCTTTCCACTGAAAAAGTATTGATTTGGTATTATTCCACACATCTTGTCTGTACCGTACATGTTCGCATTTCAATCAGTGTTCAGAACTAATCAATGCATGAAAATGTCATAACTACATTCAAAGGTTAGTCATTACGTTATTATTTTACCCATATGTTTCTATTTATGATCATGCGGCTGGAGCTGATAGTAGAAGGAATTTTGCAAGAGGCACAAAAGGAAACTTAATTAATGTGCCCCCAATTACACAATGAATTGTAACATTGGGAGTTTTAAGATCTGTAATAGTTTTGGCTGTGGGAAATGTAAACAGGAGGAGCAAATTTAGAACAAACTAATCCCCAGATGATCACAAACACACATTTTCTATTATTATATGTGATAATCTAAATTAGCATCTGATTCTAAAAATGGACAGGGGGTTACATTTATTAAGGAGGAAATAAAGACGTGAAGTTACAAAGTCATAAAACAGGGTGTTAAACTTGTCTTAGTTCAGGGGTCACATACAGCCTAATATGGTATAAAGTGGGCCGGACCAGTAAAATAATATAAATAATGGGATGATGACATTTGAGTGAAAAAACTTAACATTCCGTAATGAAAATGCTTACATCTACAAATTGTACATGAATAACCTGAAAATTCCTACACTGTAAAAAGTAAAACATTGAATCAACTTTAAAAAAATTTCTGCAATAGGTCACATACAAAAAATAATTAGTTGAGTGAACCAAATTGAATTACATTAAACTACATTCAATATAATTGAATTTGGTTCATTCAACCATTTTTTTTTTATGTGTGGCCTATTGAAGAAAAAATTTAAAGTTGATTCAATGTTTTACTTTTTTACAGTGCAAGTAAAATAAGTATAATGTTAACAGTATTATACCTTTGTTTATCATTTATACATGTGAATCACAACTTACAGATCACAGTGGATCTATAAATGCACAAAACATTAAATAACAAGCAGAATATTATTAAAATTCCACTTACTTCTCTTAAGGATTTCAGGTTCTTCACTTTTTTTTTTTTTTTTGTAAAAGGCGAGTCTGTAAATGTAAACATTTTTGTGTCATTTTCCTTAGCAGTTTTCATTATTTATAGGTTATTACCTGAGCCGGCCCAAGGCATAAGCGAACTGAGTGGCTGCTAGGGGCCCCCCCCCGACAGTAATTAAGAACAAAAATATTTTTTTAATTTTTTGCATGCATGAGTGATGATTTCTATGCAATCAAATTATACTATTGTACAAAAACATACTTTTCTGTGGTGCTGTTGGTGTACGCCTAGTGAATCTTCCTGCCTCTGTTCAAATATGAAAACTCTGTTGCACCATAATGTGTGCCTCCTGCTGTGTAGTGCGCACTACGCATCCAACTTACAAGTACTTCCAATCAAAACAATGTCACAAAAAAGGGCACACCCTTCTGGAGCTGAAAAAAGAAAGAGGAGGAAAGAGGAAGAGGAGAAAAAATACAAATAAAATGACAAAAATGAAAAAGAGGACCCCAAAATCCAATTTAGCTTCGGACCCAATGGAGGCTTGGACCAGCTCTGGTTATTATGGTAGTATTTTACTGGTCTGATCCATTTTAGATTTAATTGATCTAAAAACATTTGAACATTCTTGATTGTTAATATCGTCAGTGTCGGTTTTGCATTTCACAGATTCACCCCAGGGGCCAGACTGAACCTTTTGGCGGGCCGGATTTGGCCCCCAGGCCGTATGTTTGACACCTGCGTCGTAAAATAAGAGAAAGAGATGAGATAAAGATGAAGTGAAAAGGCTGAACAGACGGTTTATACTTCTGTTTGTGACAGATAATGTGCATTTGACCGATACAGGTTTGGGTCAGACAGAAGGCAGGTTAGCCTTTGGGCTGCGCTCGCTGTTACATCACTAAAGCAGAATAGTCATAGAGGTGGTGAACTCTGATCTGTGATTCCTCCGTCGGGTATTCAAGACAAACCACGATCTCTGAAGAGCACCTGGACTGGCGATATCTACCATCTACCAGTGTGCAGTGTGTCTTCATGATTAGATATAGACCTACACATTTTGTCCACTATCTACCCATCTGAAAGCTTCCACCAGACTGTGATAAGGGTTTGTCTTGCTCTGTCTGTATGTGCAGAGCAAACATTCTCACCGCTCACAGAATCAAATGTATGCCCACACATTAAATCACCAACAGCTGAGGACCATTTGACTAGACAAGAGATGCACAAGTGTACATACGATCTGAACAGCCAGGTGTGTGTCAGTGCCCACTCAGGAGCTGTGGATAAAAGACTGTGAGGGGTGTAATGTGGGAGTTAGGGACATTGCGACGGGCTGTAAAGCAGCTGAAGACATGAGCTGCAGGTGTTACTATTGTCTTATCAGTCCAACGTGGTAGGGAGGGTGGTAAACCTGTTACCAAAGCCTTCAGATGACTCAGTCGGAAGTCACTTTTGTTGCCTGACTTTTATGTGGAAAATCACCCACATTAAATTAAGGTTAGAGGTCACGAGATACTGCAGCACAAGAAGCCACTGTTTCCATTGCAAATAGCACCACAATCACACTTCCAAAAATAGTGATTACTGTACTCTTGTTTCTACATCCTAAGCGCATCCCAAATGCTGCACAATCACAATTGATTTCCTCTGTGAGTACAGATGCTGCTGGTAAATGTCACACAGTGACAGGCACAAAGCCTGGTCACCACTATTGTTCCCTGAGGGGCTCCGGTGCTGTCACTTCCTCTCAAGTGTGTAGACGTTGCAGTGGTTGATAGCAAACAGAAATAATGTCAGATTTTAGTGTCTTTGTTACTGAACAGCTCATTTCCGGAATAAATAAAAAAAAAAGGCAACACAAAGATAAAAATAAAAATTCATGCTGGAGCAGTGGAATTGAAAAAATAGACAGTAAAAATGAACATCTGGTCACAAATAAGATTACCAATTCGATTAGTGACAGGTTTTCAGCGCTCAAGGTGAAATATTTCTGATCTCAGTTGCGAGTAAATGAAAAGTGAATGAAAATGACTTAAAGCTAGTCACACTTCTATGCACTTTGAAACATTTCTGTCAAACTTATTTATTATTCCCCTCAATATTGCTCTAGTCATTTCCTGTGTTAAATCGAAACACTAATGTTATCTGACAAAACATCTGTCATTCAGAATAACCAACCCACCACGCTGTTACACTTTAATAATACCTTGTTTTCAGTTATTTTTTGTTTCAGTGTCATTACATGTACAGCAATACATTTTCTTCTTGTTACAACAGGTTTTTAAATGAATAATAAACTAAACTACAAGTGCATGATACAATGTATGTATAAAGTGTATGTTGTACATGATCACTTGTGTTTACTGAGCATTCATGCAATTTTTTTTTTTTTTTACTTCTCATTAAAGTAATTTTGCCAAATTTGCACTTTTTCATAGATTTTTCAACTGTGACAATATCCATCCCTGTAGAGTCAGAACAAGTCACTGTTTGCTTTGAAGCATGGATATATGAAGCCCTCTTGTGGTGTAAACATGTTCTGAGGAGGAGCATATAACATGTATCAATAGACCAAACCTTTTTTTCAGTCGTTGGAATATATTATAAAAATGTGAATGTACAGCATTTGCATACATTTAGGGTTTACTTTTTAAGCTGAGAGGCAATGGAATTAATGCTTTAACTTGTAGCACAAAAGGCGTCACACTATTTAGAATACAGAATGATATTGGTACAGGATGACATGAAAATGAGCTAGACCAGTTTTTAGTTGTATTAAATTATATTTGCTGAATTACTATTAGTTAAGTTGATTGCACAGAGGAATATTTACTATGTTTTTATTATAATACTGACAGAAATTTGTATTTTTGCAACAAATAAATGACCAAATGCTATCAGTATATTTTTTCTTTATTTTGTTTTAGTCATGTCTTTAATTAGTTTTGCCATGATTGGTTAAGTGTATAGTCAAAACGGTCCATCGTTCATGTTGCTTGACAGGTTAATAATATTAGACAGATGTAATTCCCTACTCTGACTGGCTTTGTTGGTCTCTTCTATGTTCTACTAATTGAAAAAAAAATAAACAAACAAAAAAAATACTGTACTTAGACAAATCAAATGTTAACGCTATTTATTTTTACAAGGTGCTATTTTGAGACAAGTTTTAGCTGGATATTTGTGACATTTTGACTCATGATGACTCATAGCATAACCAGTAAGCCACGGAGCAGTTTCCCTTTTCTTTCCATGCATGCTTTTCTTTGTTTATTTGCAGTAGTACATTGGGACATTCTTAAATTATCCAGTCATAATCCAACTGATGTTATGGTTGTGCTTGTTAAAATAATTATTTTAGAAATTTTAGTCAGTTTGCGAGTATATATTGTAACATACCTTATGATTGGAAAAAAGATGATGGAAACTTTAATCCCTTATCCATAATGTGTTTTGCTATTGCTACAGAGTGAGATCTTGAGGGTCTCCTGGTTTTTTTTTTAGCTTGCTGATGGTAAAGTGGCTTTGGCTCATACTTTAAATCTACATATTGAAAAACTGTGTTAAATTGAGCACAGTGAATTCCTTCAAACCTGCAGGCAATTTACATTCTCCAAATCACCTGATCTGGAAATTTATATACTGTGTCTGTGTGAATCTTAAATGGTGCAAACTCAACAGAGCTCCATGATGTGTGCAGGTTCAAATCACTATGTCATCGGGTTGTGTGTGGACATTTATGTAACTGGAGCCTTTTAGATCACTACACAAATTCCTATTTCATCAAGAGAATATAAACTGTTGGATATAGTGTAAACTGTGAATGAATATTAACATTACACAAATTTCTTTTGTCATTGTGTAGAAGTGTGATCTGTAATATTCTGCCTTACACATTCTGATAACACAAAGCAATTTTAATGGACATCAGAGAATGTTTTGATCAGAAAAACTTCACCAACCACCAAAAACACGAATGTGTTAAAAACTTAAACTGTAGAAACAATTGGCAGAACAGGCAGTTTTCGGGCAACAGCCCATGACAAAGTACAGGTGAATTAAGAGAGAATTAAGAGAACAAGAGACTTAAGTCCACATGATATAAATATATTACATACAGGCTTATGAGAGACAGCTCAAACTTTTTCTCATGTTTTATTATACACAGTAATGTAATTTACTAGTAATTTACACCAAGGCTTTGAAATATATTTGTTTTGTATGAATGTGAGTAGTAAAATGAGCGTTTCTCTGCATGAAGAGTGTGAAAAACCTGTTGAAACGCATCACTTGAACGCAGCACTGTGCCCTCGCTCTCCCACCGACCAATGAGAATCACAAATGCTGGAGCGTGTGTGTGCAGCTCGCGCGTGAGGGTTGGAGCGAAAACGCGTGAGCGAGGCGACCAGCTAGAATTCCACTCAGTTAGAGGTAAGATCGATTAAACAGCATGTACGCCTAAACCTTTCATTTACGCTAACATTTGCCATTGTTTTAAACAATTAGGCGCTGATGTCATAACATAGTAGGGTGGTGTGACAGGCTGGTGGTAAAGTGTCTGCAAGTGATTTATTCTGACGCTTTTATTAACCCGCGAGCTAGCGGTAGCTAACAGTTAGCTCATATTAGCTTGGCAATGCGTCTAGCATCAGGCTAGCGTGTGTTCGTTGAACATACGGGGTTATCTACTCAGTCGAAGGGCATCATAGTTATAATTCAGGTACTTTGTAATGCGTTTCATCATAAAAGACCTGTTTCCGTTGGCCAGAAATGGGTTAATCCTCGCACTTGCTGAGCTAACCTGAAGCATTGTTCATAGCACGTTGGCTCGTAGTGTGTCGCTAGTTAGCTAGCCCGGTTAGCTGCAGCCATGTCTTGGTACCGCCCAAAATATGTTATTGTGTGCATTTGCTTGTCGCTAAGCTGACCTTATCGTGGGAGTTAAGGTGATATCGTTTAATAGATGGTTCACTATGACTGTCAGAGGCACTAAAAGACGTTTTACATGTTTCTAATAGAAACATGCTAACTTGGGTTGTCATATCCTAACCCGGCTGCCATTAACATGTCAATGCGTCATCGGCCTGCGCTTGCTCAACACCAGTGTTGCTATTGAAGTTAGCTCAGCTGGTCTGCCCGTCATCCCAGCTGATGACAAGCTGTACTTTGTACCCCTCCCATGAAATTATCGCATTTACGTCAAACGCTGACCATTATGTCGCTGTGATAAGTTGGTGAAATGCAATGAACACCAACAATTTACTCATTTACATGCTGCTATTAGGCCTAATATAATTTAGGATGAGTTCATGTTTAACGTAAATTTTCTTTCTGACAGAGGAAGGTGCTGCCACTTTGTAATGGACGCCAATAAAGGTGAGTAGATGTAAACAAAGTAAATAATACAAAGAAACTATGACCTCATCAATTACCTTGGATTGACATCAATCCTGCTGCAGTCCAAACATAAGCAATAGCATTAGGTCACTGTGAGAGTTGGTGCAGAAAATTTTCCACAAATATTTTGAGCTGAAGTTAGAACTTAGCTATTAATCTATAGTAGTAATATTATGAGGGATGAACCTTTAAAACTTGTATTAATGTTTCTGTTTTGTTGGGCAGGTAAAGGGGATCAAGGGATGCAAAATCCCAGTGGGCAGATGGACAGACCTGTCAGCTTCCACTTCTTGGAAAGGTAAGTGCAGAAGGTTTTCACAGTGCTTCTGTCATGTGAAGTAGAGGGCAGTGATAATGTGGATTCATAAAAGTGTCAACATACAAGTGTTGAACAATTGTAAGATAGCATAAAATATGTGCAAGGTAAATCTTTGATAATGGCCTTCATCCACTTTTCATTCGGTGCAGCAGTATAGCAACGTGACTCAAGGTAGGCTGTTATCATGTTACTTGGCTACAAAAGATGTCAATATAACCACTAAGCCTAGGTTGAAACTGTGCCCAACCACGCAAATGTATGTTCAGTGCTTACACTACTTTTGTTTATATTCCTGTTTATGAAGAACAAAAACTTTCCAAACACAACAGTAAAAATGTATCCTTTGTGACCTGTGTAATTGTTGTAAAACTCAAATGCATCATAAAATGTATTTGGTATATTTCATTTATTTAAAACCATCATTAGTTTCTTTGAATCTTTTAAAAGCATTATAAGGTGAAGAATTTTTCCACTTAGCGTGCATAGTTTGCAGTCTTACTTGCATCATGGTATGTCACTTTCTGATTATTATTTCAAGTTCACAGATTTTTAAAAATTTTTTTTTTGTATTTTAGCATGCTTCCCAAAGCAGTGAAGAGGCGAGTGCATGCCTTGAAAAGGCTGCAGGTGCAGTGTGCCAACATAGAGGCCAAATTTTACGAGGAGGTCCATGACCTTGAGAGGAAATATTCTGCCCTCTATCAGCCGCTGTTTGACAAGGTATAATCTGTTCATTACATAACTATGTTTTTACTTCACTTTGCTCATCTGTGACATCAGATAGATTTATTTTGTTAGTTTTGTGTTGGTACAAACATAGCAAAACTGTTTTTGGTTTACCACAATTAAACATTCAGTGGACTTGTTCCCTGCACTACTGGGTGACATTATGCCTCTCTGATCTGACCAGAAATCAGTGAGAATCCATCCTTGGTGCTAAATTAAATGCTGCCAGAACGAGTAGTCAACTGTTCTTTTGTCAGTCAAGGCTATTTCCAGAGTGAGTGACAAGAACTCGGCCATTCTTAGTCACACTGAAGACTGACAGCTGTAATCCTGCTGCACCTGTTTGGACTAAGTCATGGTTTAGATTTCACTGTGCTGGTTGAAAAGACATGCTTACTTAAAAGGCAGGTCTCTCTCTGACATCGCTCAAACATCCAAATGGTTTAATTCGTCTTAATTTCTGTCAATCACAGAGACGAGACATTGTCACAGGAACAGTAGAACCCACAGATGAGGAGTGTGAGTGGCACAGTGACAGAGAAGAGGAGGAGGAGCTAGCTGTAAGTACATTCTTCATCATGATCTTGATGTTTTGTATCTGAAATCATTTCCTAGGTGCAGCTCTTAAAAGAAATAAAGCACCAGAGTCTGTTGTACATGTTGAGTGAAGGGTGACTTTTAATGACTTCTATGCCAACCAACTGCAGGAGGAAGTTAAGGAAAAAGCTGCTATTGAGGATGCAAAGAAGGAAGAAGCCACACCTGAGGAAGACCCAAAAGGCATCCCTGAGTTCTGGCTCACCATATTTAAAAGTGTGGACATGCTCAGTGATATGCTTCAGGTACAATACATGCTTCATGTGGGACTGTAGAAATTTTACATTCATATGAAAAATGTTGGATGTTTGTCTGACTTAATTGTTTATCATCCACCAGGAACATGATGAGCCCATCCTAAAGCATCTTAAAGATATTCAAGTCAAGTTTTCTGAGCCAGGACAGCCAATGGTCAGTTCCTCTATAGTGTGAAAATGAATGCAGACTGTTTTAATTGTCCAAACAGGGTGACGGAAATGATCTCTCTTTGTCTACATCTTTTAGAGTTTTACATTAGAGTTCCACTTTGAGCCCAATGGTTACTTCAACAATGCCGTCCTTACTAAAGTCTACAAGATGAAGTCAGAGCCTGATACCTCGGATCCTTTCTCATTTGAGGGTCCAGAGATCATTGATTGTGAAGGGTGAGAGCACAGAACAGAAACATACCTGTTAAACACTTTAACAGTAACAAGCAAGGGAAATGGAAACTGTGTGGTTTCTGTCTACTCCTTCTGTATTATACTCTATTTACTGCAATCCCACATATGATCCTCCTCTCACTTCCAACTTTTACCATTTTTATGCCTTGGCTTTCTTCCACCTCTCACTTTTTACACACCTCCTCTTTCTAGCTGTCAGATAGATTGGCACAAGGGGAAGGACGTGACAGTGAAAACTATAAAGAAGAAGCAGAAGCATAAAGGCCGTGGCACGGTCCGCACTGTTACCAAACAGGTCCCCAACGACTCTTTCTTCAACTTCTTTAACCCTGTCAAAGGTGAGGCAACAAACACACTTCACTTTCATCACTGTCAATATCCTTCTTGTGTACGTCAACATTTAGTAGAGATGTGGCTGTAACCGGTCATATATGTGTAACCTTCAAAACAACCTCAACCGGTTTTTAATATCGTTTTGAAAATTGTACGCTTTCATTAAATGGAAAGCTGTGTTTACAATTTTCTGTGCATATACATTTAATAAAGTGCTGTAAGGAAATGTCTAATTGCTCTTGATTCAAGGATTGATAAGGAGAGCCACATCATGAGTCAAAGTGCTCATCTGCAGGCACTGAAGCAACATGTACAGATATGTTGAGTTTATTGTTGCTCATGTAATGAAGCTGAATTCAACAGCAGGTGGCACCAAAACCTTTAGCCTGAGAGTCAGATGCTCAGTGTGTGTAGGTGGAATAGTTAGTATGGCAGCCACTGAATGTGGACTTTGGACACAAAGCATTGAAACTTTCACCAACTCAGGTCTACTATTCTTAGCTTTAACACATTTCTGAATGTTACTCCTACTAAAACTATTACATTTCACTGATTTTACAGCCTGCTGTCAGTAGTTAGCATTAAGAGGTTAAAAGTCCATCTGAGTAAGACATCAAACTCATAGATAAGATCAATAAGATATTCCTTTACTAGTCCCATAAGGGGAAATTCCAGGTTTACAGCAGCAAAGTACAAGAGCACACAACAGTAGAGGAAGTGCAAGATTGAGATAAATGCAAATCAACAAAGTTCTATACACTATTTACAGCTGTGCTCATTCTGATCATGCCACAGATTTATTTAACATAGCCATGTGCTTTCTTTAACATACAGCTTCAGATTAACTTTATTGAAATTATAAAATCATCAAGTTATTGCTGTTTCTTCAGTATAGGTTATAAAACTGTGGAAAAAATAGTACAAAATGATGAGTAAGTCAAAGTGTCAGTTAGGGTTGTTGCTCTGTGACTCTATCGTCTTTCCAGTATATCCACCATTGTAATGGAACGTGTCTGGACGTATTCTGACTGAGAAGTTGACCTGATCACTTATTGGCTGATGTTTGCCTTTGTGCTTCACTGTCCTCTGTATTTGAATGGTGGCTATAAATAGTTCTCTGTAAAGTGTGCGCAGGTGTATAGGCCTGAGGGTTGGCCATTTAATACTGATTATGTATCAGATTATGTGAAGGATTCATGTGATTGAACTGTATTTTTTGATGTGAGACTGAAGATGTGTGTTTTACTGCAGGTGCTTTATTTCAGTGTATTAGAGACAGAATTGGTTTGAAAATTGATTCAGTTGACACAAAGACTGCGCAATGTGGATGTCACAGCAACATTTCTTTTTGATAATTTATCAGATTTTATTTATTTTAAACTTATGTCATATGATACAGTGATATTGGAGGAAGTGCTTAAAGGGTGATGTCGTCTTTAGTCAGTTTTAATGTCAGGGTGGTGGAGGCTGACAGCTGTTTGCTAAAGGTCTGTCACTTCCTATGGATGATATGACGTCATGATTAATAAGCATAGTTGTTGCCTTAAATGGGCTTTCACTGATCTGTGGGAATGCGACTTCTCGGAAGCTAAACTAAATCAGAAAACATTCACTTATGACTGAACAGGTTACATGAGTGGATAAGTCCCTAAAGTCATTGTGATGCATTAATTTGAAGTAGTTTTTGCTAAAATTATTATCTATTTGTCTTTTCTCTCAGCTTCACCAGATGGAGAAATGGTGAGTAGATTTTCCTTCCTAACATGATCTTATTTACTGTCTCCTTGAACATTATTGTGTCTGATTTGTAGTCGTGTTGTAACTGTTGCTCGATGCTCCCATCATGTAGGATGAGGACTCAGAGTTCACTCTAGCCACAGACTTTGAGATCGGTCATTTCTTCCGTGAGAGAATAGTTCCAAGAGCAGTTCTGTACTTCACCGGAGAGGCTCTGGAAGATGACGAGAGCGTGAGTGTTTTTCCCCCTAAACATACACGAGCCACAAACTGAAATGTCAGCTAACTAAATCATCTTCTGACTCTGTTTAAGCATATGGTTGTACCACATGCGGGTGTGTAATTTTTTTCACTTTCGATTGATGTTTCCAATGCAGTTTGAAGAGGAAGAGCTGGAAGAGGGAGATGAAGAGGTTAGTAATCCCACTTTGTCTCTGGGTCTGCACCTGCACCACCACATGTCACTGCTGAAACATTAAAAAGATGCCAGTCCTGTCAACAAAGACTGTTTTTGTCTCTTAGGAGCAAGACGAGGAGGGTGATGAGGACGAGGATGATGACGGAGACTTTGATCCCAAGGTGTGTCCTATCTTTCTCCTGTAGTTAACTATGTTGCCATTTTTAGGATGACTTCACCTGAGTGTGATCTAGTTAAACTTGCAGTATTAATAGTCCGAGTAACACTAAGGCTGTGGCAGAATACATGTGGAATCTCCCTCACACTTTCACACAAGGTCTTTAGTTGCGTCTCAAATATCCACCTCAGCAGACAAAAGTATTTGCTTTTTCTGCATTTACTCTCCAACTGTTGGCTAATAAGTATTATGTAATGGAGCCATTTAGTGGAGGTGACTACGCTCCATTATGTCTGATAGTGAGTAATGTGTCCTGTTGCTAATCCGTTGGGAGCAACCAACAACAATGCTGCCTTGTCTGAGAATGAGTTGAGTTCAGTAGCGTGTTGTGCTGAGTTTTCCTCTCGTGGTACCTGCCATGACTTCATTTATTGCTTTTTTTTTTTTTCCCTTCCAGAATAGCGCTCATTTGAGTTTCACACTTTGCTCACTGTCATTTTTCAATGTGACAATTAAACTGTGCATATTGTTGTCTCTCCCTCCCCCTGGATTCCCTCCCATTACAGGCATAATCAAATCATTCTCACTCCATGCATTTCTAGGTAAGGGAGAAATAAGGATGGCGACCCGCATACATTACACACACAGTCTCATCCATTGCTTAGGTTTTTGACTCTGGCTGGCTCTCTTTCTCTTCATCCTTGATTCTCCTTCTAGTCATTGATGGTTAGCACCTTCAACTCACATCTTGGGTAGATACGAGGTACATTTCCCTCTCTGACTGCTTTTTCCTTCTTTGTTTTTCCTCGTCGTCCCATCCCAGGTTTCTAACATCATCCCCTTCTGTTGTACCAAAC
The DNA here is from genome assembly GCA_030068375.1 of Ostorhinchus rueppellii. Lineage (NCBI taxonomy): Eukaryota > Metazoa > Chordata > Actinopteri > Kurtiformes > Apogonidae > Ostorhinchus > Ostorhinchus rueppellii. Next base: position 8,285,997 of record JAQQZY010000024.1, on the reverse strand, counting down.
CAGGTGTAAAAAAACCAAAACTTGCTTCCACTCCGTCTCTGTTGCTTGCTTCTTTCTCGTTAGTTTGGTCTAGCTTCCTGTTAGCGCCCGGTGGCTTTACTTCTGTTCTGCGTTCCACTGTTTTCTAATCTGGTTCCTTTCCGTCTTGTTCCCCACAGAAAGAACAACCCCAGCCTGCCGAATGCAAACAGCAGTAACCATGGTGATGATCAGGGGACATGGAGACCTGCTGTCCATCAAATCAATTCTTAGCCACTCAGCAAGTCCTCCTACTCTTGCAGGCTCTGCCCTTTTATGAACTCTCATCTGAACGCAATAGAACGCAAACAAGTGCGTTTTTACAATGTGCATGACTTGTGTTTCTTTTGTCTTGCGCCCATTTCACCCCTTTTATTTGGCTTCATTCGAACATAAAGCGGAAGTGACTGGACTCTAATGTAATCTCATGGCATCATATAGGAACAGTCTTCCTCTTTGGGAAGGTGGAGTAGGGAACTACTGCCAAGAACCTCAGAGCAAGCGCCATCTTATGGAAAAAGATAGGAAAGGAATGGATCCCAACTTTAGTTTTCATGAAAATAAATCAGTTACTCAGGGTTTTTTAATGCCAACAAAATAAGTGTTAGTTTACCAGGATACTGCTGAACAAGTTAAACTTAATCATTCACTGGGGTTGCTGAAGTTTTTTTTTTTTTTCTTTTTGCTTTGGTGTTTTTTAAGAGACATACATTTACTTTTTTAAATGTTCATTTTCATGTCATTGGACTATTTATTCTGGTGTCATGCAGCTGTATGAAGTGGTGCATCTTGGGAAGCTGCAGTTTTAAGCTCATTCTCATCGGCTCAAATCATTTGGGCTTAGCAGGTCAACAAAACGTGAATACTGCCAAGTCGTGTTTTTTATTATCAAAACACATTTGAGATATTGTATAATTGCGTTGTGCATTAATACTGCTCATTTCTGCCCAGGTGTATTGGGCGTAAGCATTTAAACTGAGCACTTGAGTGGACACATGTAACAGATTTCGTGACAGGCATGTACAGAGGGACATAATGTGGTTGCACCTCAAACTTGTCATATTACTCTTCCCTGTTTGCCCCTAATATATGCTATTTCAACATGTTTTAACAAAGATAACAAAAACTCTCCTCTTTGTTAGTCACATGTAGTTCATACGGTGAATATTTCCTTTAAAGATGATAGATTTAAGCAGACACCGTGGCCGTCCCTTAACCTTTTGTAGTTGTTTATAAGAGATGACATCCTGGTATTTATCTGGTTCATAACAGTATTATTGAGACTCAGCGATGGTTACCGGGGGTTACAGGAAGTTTGGATCAGATGATCATGTGGAGGATTTAAGGCTTTGTCACTAACTCTGATGCCAAGAAGCAAAAATAATTGAAGAAACAAACGTCCTCTCAATAAATTGTTTGCCAATTCATTAACACAATGTAATGTATTTCAACATTTAAAGTTGTTTATGAATATCTAAGTATTTCTGTTGTCTAATGATTCCGTGGAATGTCTGTGGAAAACAAATGGAAGAGGTTGCCAATGTGTTTTTTACTGCACTTGGATTTTGGTTGGACACCTTTGCCTGGTGACTGGTCATCTAAAGCAGTGACCGATGTAATGCCCACCCTTTTCTCTTTTTAAAAAGAACGATTGTAGATCTTGTTGGACAGATCTCTGAGCCACGGTTGACATTGTCAAATCTACCACATTGGACCGTGTGCTAGCAATGGCCTTAACTGGTTCTTATTCACAATTTGTTACTTGCGCAATATTTCTTTTCAATTTGTACAGAGTTAGGTAAGATATTCTATTAAAGTTGTGCGACATGGAAATGTTTCTTGCATGTTTTTTTTTTTTCGTCCTTTTGTTGTATTGTCATCTTTTACAGCATTATACAAAGAGATGCATCGAAATGAAAGGACTCATGATTACATTCGTCAAATTCTTGCATTTAGATGTTTTTATGTCACTATTATGACAAACTTCTTGTACATGACACCTCAGAAAGAGCGGTTTTGACTTTTAAGTACGTGTACACTGAAATAGTTTCTCTTATCTGTAGATCCCTCTCCCACTTTCACTGGCTTATTCAGAAATAGCTGAATTTGATTCCTAGAAGGATCCGTCTTCTGATTCCATATATTGGTATTCTCCATCTAAACCTCCAGATGCTGAACTCACTCGTTCCCTTGCACCAGCAATATTTCCTAAAAATTACAAAGCTTTTATGTAATTTGGTCCACTTATGCATCATTCATGAATATAATAATTAGTGCCTTTAATAAGCCTCTAGCTCCACCTTTGACCTGAAGTCTTGAATATGTTGGCAAAATCATTTGGTATGACTTTAAAAATATAAAACATTCTTGCCCACCTTGTAGATTCTACGACTTGAAATATGTTGAACATCATATTTATACATCAAATACTGTAAATGACAGGACTCATGATTACATTAGTCAAATAGTTGCATTTAAGATGTTTTTATGTCACTTAAGACAAACTTCTTGTACATGTGACCTCAAAAAGCTTTTCTGTTTTGACTTTTAGATATATGTACATAAAGAGTTTCTCCTTTCTCTCCCTCCCTCACCCACTTTCATTGGCTTAGTCAGAAATGGCTGAATTTGATTCCTAGAAGGATCCATCTTCTGATTCCATATATTGATATTCTCCAACCATCTAAACCTCCCGATGCTGAACTCGTCCGTTTGACATTCCCTTGCACCAGCAATGTTTCCTAAAAATTACACCAAAGCTTTTATGTAATTTGATCCACTTGCGTATCATTCATGGATAGAATGTTTAAATAGTGCCTTTAATGCGTATCTAGCTCCATATGATGACCTTTGACCTGAACTCTTGAATATGATGTTGGGAAAACAGTGAAATCTTTAGGTTTGACTTTAAAGATCTAAAAGAATATTCTTGCCCACCTTGTAGATTCTACTGCTTGAAATATGTTAAACACTATATTTATACATCAAATATATCAAGGAAGGAATATTTCTCAAATAGGAAGCTGGATTACCCACACAGACAGGTCCCACCAGGAGCTGGTGTTGGAGTTGAACCCAGGACCTTCTTGTTGCAAGGCAGGCGTGCTAAGCATTCCTTTGCCAAAGTAATTTGTTTTAGATCATGTAATAGTTTGTCATACTATGTTGTAAATAAACATTCATTTTAGACATTTAGTCTATATAATGTATATTATTATGGACGGAGGCAGAAAAGCCAGGTTCAGATTACTGCACAAAGTGAGAATTTGATTTTCCTTGCTCAGGATATGTACAGTCAGTCCAGCTGCAAATTAATACTGAACAAACAATAACTCAAACTGAATTTAAAAGAGCTGCGGCATCTGAAACCGACCACAGTGAACATTTGACATAAACAGTACCACAATGCTTCAGTTTCAGCTTCAGTTTGTCATGTCTTTTATGGATGTGATTGTCTCTCTCAGCTCACCATATAGTTTTTTATTGGTACGTTTTTTTTATTTTTATCAATTACTAGAAACTCCAGGCGACCCCATGTAGGGTACCGACCCCGAGGTTGAAACACCCTGCCTTAGAGTTTACCAGCAGTTATCAATGATACACAACAGTACATCAACATAAACATAAACATACATAAATACATAAACTCCTAAATATAAAGAGCACTCTGGGAAAAAATAATGCTAAAAGTGTGAAGTTAAACACTGTATCTTAGTTCTCCCATTCACTGTCTTTACTGATATAATGATGCAACCAGTTATAAGTTACCATACACTGTTTAACAAATGTATTCTTCCAGCTCCACCCAATATAAGGTGTTTTCCACTGCTGCCATAATTTAACAGTATTTGTTTACCTAAATATCTTTTTATGTTTCTATAATGGTTAATCCACCAGTATATGCAAGATCTTTTTATCTAAACCATATCTATCTTAAAACCATAACTATTGTTGCTATCCATACATTTTCCAGTTTAATATTTTCCAAAAATGCAAAGGGAAATGCAGCAGCAAATGACTGTTTTTTATGAAGTTGCACAATTCCAGTTATTATCTTGCATTCCTGTGCAAAACTACATAAAAACAATGGCAGCAAGAATGCAAACTATTAAATGTAATAGTGCAACTTTATTTAAAAAAAAAAAAAAAAAAGTCATTTGCTGCTGCTTTTCCCTTTGCATTTTTGGAAAACAAACTGGAAAATACTTGAAAATCTGCACCAAACGTGGTCACACAAAATATTGACATTTTTGGTTATTACTTGTCATCAACTTTGTTATTCCAATTGGTCATTTTCTTAATGAATAACAATGAAAGTGTTCATTTGAAACAAGTTTTTGACAAATTATGAAGTTATTCATGTTTTCTTGTTTTCATGACGGGTGGTCGAATACATTTGTTAAGCAGCGTTTGGGGTGACGTACAGGTAAATAAACCCAGTTATTTCCGTTCATGTATTGACCTTATGATCTCTGAGCTTGACACCGGCTCCTCAGTGACCTGAGTCGAGCTGTTAAGGCCGTTAAGTCGAGGCTGACGGGCTCACAGGTCAAGTGTTACTGTATTGTGTTCTCAGGAAACTTTCCCCCAGCTGAACACACATACCGCTGACAGGACAATGTGACGGAACAATGAGTAGCTACACCATCTGGCATTAAATGTAGGTATCTGATGACAGTTTGTGAGCAATTATGAAGAGCTTAGAGCAAACTCAAAAAGGCGCTGATCCTTCTCTGTCGCTCCAACACCACTGGGACGGGTCTGTATCCAGGCTGGAGGAATGTGCTCACAGTCTGCTCAGCATCAGCCAAGGCGACCAGAATGCCTGGAATTTGTCTTGCAGATATAAGCGCGCACTGAGAGAACCTTGCAATGCATTGTGACAGATAATGGCTAAGTGATCCGAAGTTTCAGGAGGAGGATGGCAACAGCATCTCCTAGCAACCCAAGTTTTCTGCTAAGTGCTGAAAGACAGGTGCTTTCTTATCCTGTCACCTCATCCAGCAACACCGTGTGCGTGTTAATGCCTTTATCTTCATGGGAACAGAGGTGACAACACGGGACTGTGTGAGGGAACAGCAGAAGTCTGGAACGAAATCATTCAAAGATTAAAAATAAAGACTTTCTACTAATCATAGAGTGACACATGAAAAGGGGTTTTGATGGAGCAGAAACGAGTAGGTAGCAGTGGCTGCTGATCCCTCCGACCCCAGACCCACATCTTCTCCTCAGTCTATCACTGTAATTTGGGGGATTTAGCTCCACAGAAATGTGAACAAGCCTCTATTCATGTGGCTGCTGCTGTGTGGGGGTTTGAGGATTGCTTCACTGTAACAAGGAGTACGATTGTGTCTCAAGACTCATTTCAGAGCGCTCTGTAAAAGGAGCTGCACTGTGGAGACGACTGCCTCGGCTTTACACCGACAGGCTGTATGTTACTGTGTAGAGCCACAATGCACCAGCGCAGTATTAAAGAGTCATTTATGGAAATGATACAGTATATTGTAGAAGCACAGACACCATAACCAACCTGAAGGAGACAAAATACTGGCCACTGTGAGAACAAAATGAGCTTTTCATGATCATATTAGTGGTGCAGCATCAAACCATCCATCACACACTGTACATGCACCCAGAGCCGGCCCAAGCCTCCACTGGGCCCTGAGCAAAACTGGATTCGGGGGGCCTCTATTTGGTATTTTCGTTCTATGTTTTCCTCCTCTTTCTTTTTTCAGCCTCAGAAGGGTACGTCCTTTTTTGTGACACTGTTTTGATTGAAAGTACTGATGAGTTGGATGGTTGGATACAAGCAGGAGGCACACATTATGGTACCACAGAGTTTTCACATTTAAACAGAGGCAGGAAGAATCACCAGACCGACATCAACAGCACCACAGAAAAGTGTTTTTCTACAATAGTATAATTTTGATTGTATATAAATCATCACTCATGCATGCAATTTTTTTTTTTTCTTAATTGCTTTTGAGAGCCCCCTCGAGTGACCGGGGGGCCCTAAGCAGGTGCTCAGTTCGCTTCTGCCTTGGGCCGGCTCTGCAGGCACCTCATCCACATCTGCAGTACTATGAAGTGTCTGTGCACACTAGACAGACTCCCTAGGGTCAGCACAGACCCATTTCAGGTTTTAAGTGCATAAATGAAGCACATCAAATCTGTTTATTGCATCGAGGCTTTTTGACTTTGACAGGAACCTGTATTTCAGCAAAAATAATACTTTTTCTCCCATTAAATTATGAAATGCTCTGGTTGAAATTATGACCTTCATGTTGTTAGGGTCAGTTTTGACCCAGTTATGAAATAAGATTATTAAGTAATAATTAGAGCCAAATCTGAAATCATCAGTGCACTGTCAGCTAACACAGACAACCAGCTCCTCTAATAAACATGTGAGCTTTTGGGGATTCTCATTTTGTCTTTTTATCCAGTAAACCTGCACAAAAACACAACAAGCAAAGACGGGCATGTCCATACATACGGAGTCAGCTCAGTACAGAGTTGGGGACTTACAGAGTGCACAACTGATGGAAAAAAGGCCCAGTGGTTCACACAAAATTATTAAAACCAATATCTTCATGGATAAGGAAAGCTAAGAAGGTAACCAAGAGATGAGAAACAAACTGGATGACAGATGATTGTTTTTAGTGGATTTTACAGCTGATTTAAGACATGGGTCAAAAGTGACCTATTAGCATAAGAGGTGGTAACAGAAAGCTAACACAAGAGGAAGGATTTATTCATTTATATTTATATTTATATATATTGTGGTGGGAAAAAAAAGTTTTTGGACACCCCACGCATTTGTTTCTTATTGCATTGAGAATCACCCATTTTCCAATCCAACATGTTCACTTCTTCACCTGCACTGTTTCACTGAGGTCAGAACAGGAAGTTTCAGCAAAATAATGAAACACATCCAGGGCATAACATGGTGAAACTGTCAAACATTTAGTTGTATTATTTTTTTGTTAACAATAAAAAAAAATGCATTTGTTTGATGTAGCCAAACCTTTTGAAACACAAAAAACTTTTTTCCTCAACTATCTCATGATGATATTTGTACGTGTAAAATTTAAAGGTGTCCACTTCATTTATTCCTCTGCTGTATACCTTTTTTAAAAATATATTTTTTTCTATTTATCTTATCAATAAACATGCTCACATCCTTTTGTTAAAATAAGCCCCAGTGGAAGAAAAAGCAAAAATATAAACATATAGTGCGTCTGTATTTTGTGTTTTCTTTGACACCCACTTCACACACCTCCACAGTTCTTTGGCGGATGTACAGAGGAGTTTTAACATCCTAAGAAAACAAGTATGGAACTAAAAGGAGATGATGAGTGAGCTGTGCACATGTCTGAGGGAGGAGAAAAAGGGAAGGATTCAGACAGCAGGGGTCGTCCCTAAATGACACCGCCTGCCATCGTCTCATCTCGGTCCAGCAGAAGTGTAAGAGTGCAGTCTTCTTCTACAACCCCCCCACCCCCCCAGCTGCAGCTGCACCCACTCTTGGCCCTTAGGTGCATTTGGCAGCATGTGTAAAGTGTGTGCGTGTGTGTGAACAACTACGCCTGTGTGGGTCCTTTTGTAACATCTCCTCCCGGTCGGAAGTGATGCGAGCCAGATAAAGTTCCAGAGAAAGAGGGGAATAGAGCGGCGCTTTATTCCTCCGACGCCGTGTTGGATACAGAGCCCATTAACCCTCAGCAAATGATAATGCAAATGAAGCGGTGACCTCAAGGACCTGTGGCCTCAGTGGATTCACCGTCTCACAAAATATATGTGCAGCCATGATGATACTTTAAATAAATAAATAAGGAAGAGAGGAGAAGAATATTTAAACTTTTAATTTTTAATTCAAATTCTTTATTTATATAAATATTTATACAACACCAATTTTTAAAAATTTATTTATATTTTTTATTTTCACTCGTGTGGCTTTTCTATTTGTCTTTCCTCTTTGCACTTTGTTGTTTGTTGCTGTGAAATTTCCCTATGGTGGGATAAAATCTTATCTTAACTCAGTGGTTCTCAGTCTTTTTCTGTTGGACCCCCTTTGAAGGACAAAAGAAATCTCCACGTCCCCCTGAACTCCAACAACATTGTAACAGTGGTACAATTATAACTTTTATTGCAAAAAACATCAATACTGTAACAATACTTCTTCCATTTCCTTGAATAATTTGTTGTGCAAATTAAAAATTATTTAGATTTTTGAACAATACAAATAAACCCAACAAGACTGTTCAGAGACAATATTTTTCCAAATAATAAAAATAGAAATTGTGAAATTATCTTAAAACTATGACAATGACATTATTCTTATTATTATTTATTTTTAAAATTTTATTTGATTTATTTATTGATTTTTTTTTTTTTTTTTAGGACAAACTCATTTTGGTAACAAAGATGAACATTTGAACAATATCAGTGACTGCAGTAAACCCATACCCATACATATTGTACATCTCTAAACTGTACAAACTGCAAAAACACAAACATGTCCCATGTTTCTTTTCCAATCCAATCCTTGTCCGTTCTCCAAACCTAAACTGTTTGTCTAATCTACTGATAGATCACCATGGCAGTAGCAGGCCTGTACGCTTAGGTTTTTCACAAGGAGCACTTGTGCTCCAAAATGAAAAAAAAATAGGAGCACAGAAAAAAATTTAGGAGCACTATGAATTTCTTGCATTTCTTAAATGTCATTTTTATTATTATTAAAACATCACTTTTTTACACTTACAGAATTAAATGAGGAAGATGTAATAAGTATAACAATTCATTTCAATTCAATTAATTAATTCATCTCCGAAATCCTGTGCTGTCTAACCAGGGCTGCGTCCACCGTCGAGCTTTTGTTCTGTTTCATTAAATAACCGTCTCTGCAGGCGATGTGCCGTTTAGAGATATTGTGTTTAGTGAGACTGTCTTTTTTAAAGTGCTGGTTTCCAGTCAC